>JANVCH010068588.1:0-10419 GCA_025505405.1 Epizoanthus rinbou | reverse complement strand
GCACCCGACTAGTTTAGCTTGTATAGTTATTTCGGGTGTCCAACCACTGTAAATTAGTTTAATTTCTCTCTTTCAGTAAAAGTATTTTATTTGCACCTAAAGTGGAAATAAAGATTTGTTGTTGTTGTTGTTGTTGTTGTACGTACACACGTATATGGGAATGTTAGGCGTGGCCTACACTTTCATGGACACATTTGTACTTTTTTTTAATCGCGCCTCCACTTTTGCAAATTCGGAGCCGAGATTTTGGAACTGCGACTAACATCGGGTGCCACAGATTTGGCCTTTGCTAAGCTAGATCTATAATTTCTGCGACAAAATCACATTTTAAGGAAAAAAGTTAGGTTTTTGACGAAAGTGTCAATTCAAATCATGGTTGTCATTGCAATGGAGGAGCATTTAGGGTTATGATTGGCACATCAAATTGTCCGCTAATAAATTAAAGAAAAATTCGGAAAGTGTGAAGTTGATAGCATTTACCGTTTAGAAATGCCCAGCCCAGAGGGATTTCAAAAGTCATTATTTTGGTCTTCTGGGGAGGGGGTCAGGTATCTAAAAGGTCCTAGTTGTCTCGTGTGGAGGAAGTGATGGTCAGGTCAATTTATCTGTGACTTCTTCCTTGACCTAATGAGTTGTACAGCAACAACATAGTCACATTTTCTATTGTGTTTAGATTATATAACTGATCGCATTCAATAATTGGGCCGTGCAAGGTATTTCATTTCCAGTAGTTTGTGCTGTTATATTTGTATATATATCCAGTTAGTGCGCATTACACTGAAGCACCATCGTCCATTAGCTCGTAGCGACTGAAAATCAATTTCCGCTTCACAATCTACATGTGGATACCACGATTCTCTCTTTATATTACCCTTTCACTACATCTTGGTATCCATTGTATCGTGACTTATACATTCACCTTTAACTTGAGGTGTGAGAGTCAAGTGTCGTATATTTGGTGTGATTATGCGTTGTGACTTACAACAGCAAGACAACGCTTTTCTAAAGCAAGTTCTGAATTGTTCACTGAACAAAGCGTATAAAACCCAATTAACACTTGAATTTATAAGAACCAAAAAGGCACATATCCACAGGACAAATTCAATTTCTTCAAAACCATATTTGATTATAAAACCCAAATCTGCAATCCACAGAGATGCAAAGATCAACGTTATCGTAATAAGCATTGCTGTAATTTTCTTTTTGGTCCTCGATGCAGCCAGTTGGCTTTGATCGAGGACATGGTCTTGTTTCTTAAACAGTTCCCATATTATCCGGCCATAGAGAATTATCAACACAACAAGTGGAATCCCATAACACGACAGCCCGAATATGTAGGTAAACATTAAAGCAGTTTCTAAATATTGGCTTTGTATCTTGCATATCGGAGGAGAAACACTTACATCTAAGCCAACCCAAAAGAACCAGGGAATAACTGTCAACACACTGCAAATCCACACAACGATAATAAAAACAAACGTCTTTTTCTTAGTAATCTTCTCCTTGACTGTAAGTGGATAAACCACTGCTTGGTATCGTTCATACGCGACCGCGGCTAGACTAAACGCTGACACCTCTCCGCACCAAAAAATTAAATTTCCGTATTTGAAGGATATACATAAGAATTCCGCTGTGATCCCTTTTTGCTCTTGGAACACTAACTGGAGAAAATTCCCAGGCAATGATAACACTCCGATCAGCATATCTGTGACTGCCAGGTTGAATAACATATAGTTGAGTGGTGTCCTCATGTGCTTATTACCGAGAATCACGACACAGACTAAGCTGTTACCAAACAGGTTCAACAACACTAGAACGCACAAGCAAACCAGTGAAGAAATGTTTGAGTATTGTTCCATATTCCGAAAAATTGCAGTTGATTATTAATTGGGTTGCACTAAGTTAGTTCATCCAACTGTCATTTGTACTTCATAAGAGGGACTTGTCATTCATATACTTCCACTGCTGGTGGTTGTTTATCGTCAGAGAAGTCTCTGTTTCCTGTCTTTTGTAGTTCTTCTCCATAGTTTATTAAGATGTTAAGATATTAAGATATATACTTTATTGTTTCCCTCAGGGCTTTCCAAGTCTAAGAATAAAACAAATTATTTTCTATATACACGCTAACAGTCAAATATATCTTTTGGTAAGCAAGGACTTCTTTAAAGTGTGCTTGAAAGCATTGAGTGGCATTTCTTTCATTAAGGCTATTCCAAATTGTCGCACCTCTGTACTTGAAAGTTATTTCTACAGATTTATACAATATTACCGTACTTCCATTTCACTTAATTACATCTTAGTAATAAAAACACATTTCTCAGTATGTTGTCGAGCTCGAGATAATGACTGTCTATTTTCCGAGATCTCTTCATTTCCCGCCTTTTGTATTGCTTCTCAATAGTTAAGAAAATAACTATATTTAGAGTTAACTTTACATCAAACATTAAAGGCACTCTTGTAAATATCTATTGTTACACTTGAAATTAGCGCGGAACAACGTTCCCAAACACCAATTGAAAATAGAAAGTTTATGAATATTCTTTGCAAAAAGTAAACATTTCTGAGCATGGAATTGGAATTAAAATCAACACGATATCAAGTAAGACAATGACCTCACTTGAATGGAATAAGACTATTAATTCTTTATTTTAATCCTAGTGGCACAGGCTAAGTGTAATAATGTTTTTGGCACACAGCAAATGTTTTTATAGGAATTTTATTTTAGTTTTCGTACGCTTACAAGAGCGTGTCGTTTTCTACTCGGTTTATGGTTTTAAAGCCGGTGTATTTACTATTTAAGAACGAAAACGTTTTCGGAGCAAAGCTCCTTTATCAGCAAAGAACACACAAGTACACGATGAAGTCGAGGTAAGTAAACTTTATTTCCAATATTCTAGGATTTTGAGTAACAGACAAATCTGACAAGTCTGACAAGTCTGACAATGGTGTCCATATTTATTGTTACTCACATTATGAGATTGGGATGCCTGTGATACCACGATTTACATTTTGACCGACGGTGCGATTTTACTCGCAGCAGCACAACAATGCTCTTTTAAAACCATTTCTGAACTGTTCACTGAACAAAGCATAGATAAACCAATCAACACTTGAGTTTATAAGAACAACTAAGGCGCATAGCCATGCTACAAATTCCTTTCTTGTGGAACCATATTTTATAATATAGGCGGAACTAACGCTCCACAGAGCTGCGAATATCAACGTTATGATAATAAGCATTGACGTAATTTTCGTTTTGGCCCTGGAGGCAGCAAGCTGGTTTTGATCGAGGACTTGGTCGTGTTTCTTACATAGTTCCCAAATGATTCTCCCATATAGAATTATCATTGCAACCAGTGGAATCCCATAGCACGAAATCCCAAAAATGAAGATCTGTATTATAGCAGCTTGTATGTATTGGGAGTTTATGATGCATCTCGGGGGATCACTTTTATCTAAACCGACAAAAAAGTACCAGGGAAGGGAGGCCGCTACGGAGTAAATCCAAGCCACGATGATAAATACAAACGTATTTTTCTTGGTGATCTTCTCCTTGACTGTAAGTGGATAAACCACTGCTTGGTATCGTTCATACGCAACCGCGGCCAAAGTAAATGCTGACACCTCCCCGAACAAAAATATTAAAGTTCCGTGTGTGAAAAATTTGCAGAAGATTTCTGATGTGACCTCTTTCTGCCCCTCGAATAAATAACTGAGAAGTATTCTTGGCAAGGATAAAATTCCAATCAGTATATCAGTGACTGCTAGGTTGAATAACAAATAGTTTAGCGGCGTCCTCATGTGCTTATTACGCAGAATCACGACACATACTAAAAAGTTGCCACACAAGTTGAACAACACTAGAACGCATAAACACACTGACAAGGAAATGTTTGAGTATTGTTCCATATTCCGCACATTTCAGATGATTATTAATTTGGTTGCCTTATCTGAAAGTGGTTGTGGTAAAACGCAAAATTCAGTTGGTTCATCCAACCGAAGTTTATACTTCTCATATTTATACTTCCGCTATTCGTGATTGCCAATAGTCAAAGAACTCTCTGTTTCCTGTCTTTTGTAGTGCTTCCAAGTAGTTTATACAATACTAACGTACCTCGATATCATTATCAAATATTGCGGTAATAAAAGCACCTTGATCAGTATGTTGTCGAACTCACACCGTAGATAATGCTTGTCTATCGGCAAACGTCTTATCATATCCTGTCTTTTGTACTGCTTCTCAATATATAAGGCAACAACTAAATTCGTTTCATTATGTACTCGCACCTGACATTTGCCAGTAGCAGTATTTGCATACACCAATTTAATAGCAAGAATAAGAAAATTCCTTGTGAGATAAAAATTTGTAATGTAATCAGAACTATAATTTTACATCAAGTAACAAAGGTCATTATGTACTGTCACACCGGCATTTGCAAACAAAAATTTAATAGAAAGAAATTTCTTGTGATGTAAAAAGTTTTAACTATAATCAACCCGATATATAAATGTATGAAAATAAATAATATTGAATGGAACAAAAACTACATTCAGTCTTGTAATCTCAGTGCCACAGATCAGGTGAAATAATGTTTTTGGCACACGCTCGTAATACACTTGTAGAAATAAAGTGGATGTTCAAAAAGAAGGACTTTGTCATTTTTCTTACGGTTAAAAGCAGTGATAATAGACAATAAAGTTCAATATTTACCGTAAGAGAATTGAATACAATTATAAGTAAATATAAGTCTTAGACTTAATAACTCAATTTTAATAAGCATATTAAAATGTAGTAATCCGTGAAAACCGACACCAAAACTAAATTTTAACTTCAAACATTCTTGAGATTGAATATCTGGTTGGATATTTCAAAAGGTGGTTATCATGTGCAATAAAGGGTTAGCGTTACCCCTAAATTAGACGAAATTCAAACGAATGTAACTCTGTAAGATCCTCTATTTACGCACACCGAAACACTGAATGAGATCTTGGAAACCAGTGAGTGTGGAAAGATTAAAGAAGATCAAGTGAGCTATTGTGAAGGAAGATAGTTAAGATCATAAAATAAAATACTGAATGGTCGGACACAATTCAGAATTCCCAAAAACAAGTTTCTCAGTTTCTTGACGATGACTCAATACCCTTATAAATCTCGTTTCAAACCCAGTCCTCGCTTTGATCTGGTGTCTGGTTCGTGCGGACCAGAAGACCCTGGAAACGATCGACGTAAAAATGATCATTCGACACTTGAAAGTGAGGCTGTGGTGACGTCATACGCTTGCGCGCCGTGGACTTCTTCCTCTTTTCCTCTCTGTGGCCATTGTCTGCCCACAGTAAAATATAACTTTTATGTTTGATAGACGTTAGCCAGCGAAGTGCCGGCCAAAAAAATATAAAAATGGGTAGGTTACTAAGATGAACACAAACTCTATTTCCTAGATAAGTTTCAAAGAGAAATCATTGCAAAAATCAAGTGAAAAACACAATCGGTAATGTTTCCTTGCTTGTCTTCTCGCAGGAATTAAATTTCTCGAAGTACTACGTCCTTTCATATCTGTTATACCCGAAGTCTCGAAACCAGAAAGAAAGGTAAGAGTTATGGTATACATGTTTTGTAGTTTATGTATGTTTTTGCTGTTACTAGTTACTTTTCGGTAATGTTATATTGAAATCTTTCGTGGATTCTTTACCCTCGAACAGTTCCCCATTGTAAAACTGGCTTTTGGGTTACGTGTCCGTTGGCGTGTGGTTCAGCGGTCAAATGCAATATTTTTCTTCAGCAAGTTTTTTGCCTCCTTCTTACAGATCCAGTTTAGAGAAAAAGTACTATGGACAGCAATTACCCTTTTCATTTTCTTGGTCTGTTGTCAGGTGAGTAAAATATGATAGAATTTTCATAAAATCACTGAATATTGAGAATTCGGTGATGCGGTGTTCTAGATTCGCTGGCTCAAATTCTACCTGTATTCAGATCTAAGTGTGTCTTCAATGTTGTTCCGATTCGATAGCAAGCGTTCAGAAAGAAATAGTTCAGTTCTGTTGTGTTAGTGGTTTAAATAAAAGTTATACGAATAAAGTAACTAATTAATCGCGTAGTTTGCTTCATTGAGAGATGTTCATTTTAATTTGTTCATTCAAACACCAGATTCCCCTGTTTGGGATCATGTCGTCAGATTCCGCCGATCCGTTCTACTGGATGCGAGTAATTTTAGCTTCAAACAGAGGTAAGATCAGACACTAGCCCCGACCCAAATCCTATCAGTTGTATTGATTGCACGGACAGTGACTTTTCTACGGTAAAAGGTGAAATAATTATTTGCCACAAAATTATATGGTTTGAATCAAGAGAAGACAATATCGTTTAAATATTCCACTCTGGATGATCACGTGGTGATCCCAATTTATGATAATATTCATAACCTTATTATGATTTTCTTGATCATCTGGTAAATAATTATTGTTTTAGAGAAAAATCAGTAAACTTTTAATTTAGAGCAGTCTAAACAGGAAATATTTGGGAGACTTTTTAACTGGCAGTTTTTTAACATTGCAGCCTAAATATTTTACATGTTTTTATAAAACTTCAGAAGTCACTAAAGTGCTCATAGTCACATGCACTGTATGGGGTTTTACATTGATATTTGTATTGTTTCAAATGTTAAATACTGCTTGGAAAAAATGAAAACTACTTACAGTGTTGTCTTCACTAACTCTAAGTAGTAAGACAAAGATACTAAATTATAGGCGATGCTTTTGGCTTTAAAGTTAAACCAGACTAAATTATGTAGAGCTCTTTTAACTCATCCAGTAATATACTTTTGAATTCCTATGTTTTTAGTTGGTAGATTTTGCTTATGGCTTGTGCCTTGTTTACCAGTGTAATCAATAGAACACGATATGTAGTTGTAGATCTTTTAATATCACCAAATTGGAGGGAGCTTGTCCTTCATACTCGAATGCTATACTGATTGCAAACATTCTAAGTATCATGAAGTACATGCTGTTTTTATAAGAACAACTTTATAAGAACACCAAGGCTCAGATCGCCCAAAATTTAAGAACAATTTAAGAACAATCTGAGGCTGGGAAGTCTTGGAGCCATAACAATGTTTCAAGATGAAATATTAAGATTTGTTACTTGATCCGAGTCAGCCGTAAAAAACACGAATTATTGTTTAATTTCAGGGTTGTTTTCAAACTACAGCAATCTTACTAATTATAGAAATATTAAGAACAATGAGCCTCGGTCAAAATACCTGGTTCTTATAAAAAAAAGCGTGTATTTCTTGTGCCTTTTTAATTTCAAAGTAATGAATAGATAATAATTATCTATTAATATTCAGAATTTCAGTACATATATTATGGCATATTATTGTGGTAATTAATAGTTATGCCACTTCAAAGTTTGATATTGATTCATTAATAAACAGTTTTTGTTACTTGTTTCAGGTACTCTTATGGAACTGGGTATCTCTCCTATAGTTACATCAGGTCTTATAATGCAGGTTAGTATGTATCAGGTTATCTTATGGAACTGGGTATCTGTCCTATAGTTACATCGGGTCTTATAATGCAGGTTAGTATGTATCAGGTGATCTTATGGAACTGGGTATCTCTCCTATAGTTACACGAGATCTTATAATGGAGGTTCATAGGTGACAAGACAATTTACTGATAGTTGTGGCCTCATTTCAGCTTCTTGCAGGTTCTAAAATCATTGAAGTAGGAGACAGTCCGAAAGACAGGGCCCTGTTTAATGGCTCACAGAAATGTAAGTGCTTTCATTGAACAGTTTATATATTTGTAATTAACAGCTCTGGTTGTCACAATCCTTGAAAATTCAATAAAGTTCTAACAAAATTCCAGGCCTGGATAAAGCACTTGACAATCATTCAGGGATTATCTGGCAGCTGCACTGCTAGAAAATTAATATTTGTGTCAAACTTTTAAATGTGAAAGATGAGCACTCCTGCTGGTTCAAAAAACCACAGACTTGAATCTCCCCCTGGAAATCAAATGTGTTGGTTTGCCTTAATATGTTTGAAAAGTACATACATGTACTTGTGTAGGATGGAGTGCAGTTGACTCACCCACCATGCTGCTGTGATTGTAGACTAACAGTACCCTTCAATTGTCGAGATAATTACTTTTGCTTCCTGAACACTAAAGACCACAAATTAATTGGTGTTGGGGGAATTCATGAATTTGTTATGTTGTAATTGCAGTGTTTGGAATGATTATTACAATTGGCCAGGCCGTAGTGTATGTTATGACTGGTATGTACGGAGATCCTTCAGATCTGGGACCTGGTATCTGCCTGCTTATTATTATACAGGTGCGTGTGTGTGTGTGTGTGTGTGTGTGGCATCTCCATCAGCCTGGGCCCGGTTAGTCGGAAGTTGGTTAACGTTAACCCACGATTGGGTTTACTTCCTTATTGATTGATTTGAGCTTTCATAGCGGGTTTACGTAACTGGGTTTCGGATGAATATTTCAGTAATACTTATAGGCACCAGATTATGTATTCCTAGATGAAGAAATCAATTTTAAACTTGGGCTTAACCTTTCGTTAACGTTAACGATCTTTCGAGCAACCCGGGCCAGGTAGTAATGTCTGTGTGTAATATTTGTGAGATAAGAGTTATGTTGAACCATACTGTTACTGGAAGAAACTGGTTATGAATCTTGGCGAATTCTTTGTTATATATTTGTGTTCGCTATGTCCTTTGTCTGCTGGCCTTGACCGTGCACAAAACACAAAAGGTTTTGAAATGCAAATGAACGACTAACCAATAGAAACATTTGGGCTGACACACATAAAACAAAACAATGTGCATGGTCACGGTTCATTCAACCTAAAACAAAGCAGCTTTGTACATCGCTTTTGAAGTTTACAAAGCTTCATAACCAGTTAATTCTAACAACTATGGTTTCATATACACAGCATTTCAAATTTGACTTACCCATTCCCAGTCCCTCCCAGCCAACCTCTTCTGGCAGTTTTAATACTTTGTCATGCTTGTGCAGTTGCTGGTCCTCTTTTACGGCTGAACTATGTTCACTCTTCAGAATACACTGGCCACCTGAAAGTGGGATTAAGACTTCCCTCGCAATAAATGTGCTAAAAGTGGCTTCCTTTGTGTTATTATTTATGATTTGGTGCTTCTTTCTGTTAATCGCTGCTAGGACTTTGTCTCCAGCTTCAATGAACTTTAGTAAGTGATTGTATGCTGTTGCAATCGCTCTACTAAACTTATCCACCAGATTACCATGTGGATTTTCTAGACAGTATTGCAAGACTTGCCCTGCCAGTTCAAATGCCTCCCAAAATCGTATTTCAACCTGCAGGGTTAATAAAAGAAAATACTGTGTATTATTATCTGACGTCATGAAACCACTTGAAAAAATATTGAGGTTTTATCTGCCATAACAATGCTCAGTGTTGACAGCACTAAATTTTATGGAAGCACCTGAAAATCACTTAATTTTAGAAATAATTTCTCAAATGAACTCTAAAAAGTAAATTAAATTTTTGTTCACCCATGATCAGCCAAAAGTAGCTAGTATTAAATGTCTGTCTGTTATATACATATTTATTATTAATTATTTTAATATATTATAATACTCTTCCATGACCCAGTTTTGGTATATATACTCTCTATATTGGCCATCCTACAACATTTTATGGCCCCAATCACTCAGGGGTGAGTGCACAGTCAAGTGAGTGAAAGTAGGGCAAGTGAGGGGGAAGTGGGACAAGGGATGAAGAAATGGGGAAGATGGGGAGAAGGTAAAGGAGAGGGAAGAAAGAAGGGGTGGGCAGGAGAGAAAAAGAGAAGGAAGTTGCCTGCTATAAATCCACAACTTGACATGTACTGCTATAACTATGTTGTGGCCTTACTGTCCGGCCTTAGTTAAGGGAAGGCACACGATTTAGAGTTCTAACTTAAGAGTCACTATACAGCAGCAGCATTGACATAACCTGGATTAGATCACAGATTGGATGACACAGACTGGATCATTAATAATAACAATAATAATTGCTGCGAGCTTGCAAGCAGCCTCCTAATTGTGCCTCAGTTTCCGACTGTGAGTACACCAATGGGGGTTTCTGTGAGAACTTTTTCGTTCGACCCACGATGATTATTTGCCTCGATTTCATAGAGAGCGGCTCCAACATGACATGATGTGTGACTTGCCCCAAGACACGGGTTGTGCACTAGGTGTTATGTCGATGACGGGTGCTGTCAGGTGGAAGTCAACAGTGGCGGATCCAAGGGGGTGGCCTGGGGGGCCTGTGCCCCCCTTTAGAGTTGGATCCAAAATTTTTATTGGTGCTGAGTTGGGATTTTTTTAATAATTGTTTTATAAAAACACTTAAGGGAGGAATATCTGCACTAGGTTTTAAGATTTTAGTGC
>JANVCH010068577.1:0-10420 GCA_025505405.1 Epizoanthus rinbou | reverse complement strand
GCTAACATTGGCTGTCTCACTCTTAATAATCTTCAGTGATCATTTGCATATTGTAAATTTTTTGTGTTACAGGCCATAAACGAACAATTCGTTTTCGTATTAGTTGTTACTTCAGACGAACACAAAGGAAGTTTTACCTATTGAAAGGACGACTAACAATATATACATATTGGTCGCAAAGGAACAAATTAATTATACTCACGGAAACCCCTGCCCCTGGGGAAACATTGCCTGTTCGAACCTGATATTTTTCTGATCTGATAGTGATACAGTAATAGTCTTTTTTCTAAATATAGTAAAACAGGATATACTTTAAAAAGTGTCATACGAACCATTACCAGAATACAAAAGTATTTAGAAAACATTGTGGCTATACATATTTCGGTATTGTACAAGAATTGCTTCCTTGTATGGTTTCCACTGAGCTCTGAAGGTGCACCAAACTAGCTACTATAGCTAGCTAGGATTGCATTTAGGAATTTGAGTTTCCGGTTGGAAAATCCAAATATGAATGTCTCCTCAGCAATTTACTTTTGAAATGTTGCTTTTCATAATATCTCCATTATTTTTAACCCTTTTCATTTTTCAATTAACCCTAGGGAATAGGGTTGCATTTGGCTCTATGTGATTATAAAACTCTGTTGTTAGGATCCACTCAATCCAGCTTGTGTGTTTTTTGCCTAACAAATAAGATCAGGTTGGAGAAGACTTCTAAATAACAGTGCCACAAGCTAGTCATTTCAATGCATCACCAGGAGAACATTGCAGGGCCTGTAAGAGCTACCCCTAATTAACCAAATTAAACAAAAATGCACTGTTATGATTTGTTGGGAGAATTTGGATTTTAATCAAGAAGCAGCAAAAGGTGCATGTACTGTAAATTGTTCTTTCACTTTATAGTTTACTATAAACTATATCAATTCTTTTTCTAAATTATATTTATTGAACTGGTATGCATATTCTCTTATCAAATAAAAAAGTGGAGATGATTTCAGCCTGATTTGTTCTGTAAAAGTGTAACTACAAACCTCAAATTACCATTTCTTTAAATCAGTTTTTAAACAATAGTTTATTTTGAAATTTTGACAAATACAGTGAAGTAATACAATATAAAGACTTTGATTTGTTGGAGCACGATGGAACATGTAAAAAGTATAATGAGAAACAAAACATTTTATGGGTACAGCCATATTAGTTTCAATTTTACTAAAATATTCAGAAGACTAGAATCAATCCATTGTTTTAAATCTAAAACCTGTTGAAATTTAAATTTGATTCCAAGGATTTCTGCCATTCTAAAAAGATATTCAAGTTTAAAGTATTAATCAACTTGCATGAGCAGCCTTTCAAAAGCAATTTTTTCAAATCCATCATTCGAGTTTCAGGATATTTTAAAATGTTATTCAGCCTAGATCTAAAATTCATGACTTTTTGAACATAGATATTTCAACTTGCCAGTTGCTGTGATCTGTTGCTCCATTTTGGTATTTAAATATCCGTACCGAGATGGACAAAATGTTTTTTCTTCTTGGAAAAAAGAGACAAATTTTGTCTTCATACTATTGTTTTAATCTGGAGAATTCAAATTAATTTTGCTTTTACTCTTTCAATGTACTAGTTACTGTCAGTTGTATGGTGGGTTTCAAGTAGGGCAGAAAAAAAGGAAAAAATTCTTAAAAATAGGAAAATGGGGAGAGAGAAGGTACAAATCAAAGTGGGGGCATAAAAACGTTTACATGCAAAAAGGGTAAGTCATAAAAATATTATTGCAACAAGTAGGGCTCATGAACTGGAGCAAAGGAAAATTAATTTGCATCACCCCTCCCCCCTACAATTAATGACCAGTCCCAGAGTGGCAAGAGTCAAGGTGGTACCCTTCCCCCACCAAAACTTTGTTTAAGCCCCCCCTGGCCAAAGCACAACATTTCACTTAATATTGCTTGTGCCTTTGTGGTTACTCTAGACTCAACACAAAGTTGACAGGTTGATTTCAGATGCTTCAACTGTTACTTTTTTGTTTAATTTAATTCCTGAATCAAGTAACATGTCATAATATTTTGGACTTTGGATTAAGTGGGGAAGAGTATCCGTTTGAACTACAAAGAACATTCAATTGAATATAATGAGGTCAATTAATGTAAATTTCATATCAAAATAGACGTCGGTTCTTTACTGAAAGTGGTTGATGTGGCGGTCGCTGGCAGCCAAATAAATGGTCATGCATGACTAGTTTAAACAACATGTGATATAGCAAGTAGGATAAAACAAAAAAGACAAGGGTGTAAGCTCGTCAAGCGGGATCATTTCGATTTTCAGGAAGTCCCTAAGAAGATGAACTAGACTAGAATCAACGTTACGGCCTTTGTCTCTCCATCTAGCTATCTCCTCTCGAGCTGTGATTAACTGTGTATTATTTGTACATGATTAGTTGCACTTTGCACCGCACATTTCATTTATTTTTTTAGTAGATTCTACACCTGCACAGCACTCGAGACGAAATGGGAAACAATTGTCTTGTAATTGTTAGAGAGAGAGACCGGTAATTTACATCGCGAAAAACTAAAAGTAAAAGCACGAAAAACAACTAATCCCCAAATCATGATAGAAGTTTCCTTTTAATAGGCTTTATTGAAATATTTTTTATCAAATTAATGAACGTGCTCTTCCTGCGCTTTGATCAATTATTATTACTATTTACAGTGTTAAATATAAGGTACCTTTGTGCCGAGTGCTAACCACAAATTCCAAAAACAACCGAGAGCAAACAAGTAGCGGCATCAGGAGTAGCGGCATCAGGAGCGATGCATCAAGAGTAGCGGCATCAGGAGTAGCGGCATCAGGAGCGATGCATCAGGAGTAGCGGCATCAGGAGTAGCGGCATCAGGAGTAGCGGCATCAGGAGTAGCGGCATCAGGAGCGATGCATCAGGAGCGATGCCGCTATTGCCCTTCAGGTCGACTTGCAGATTACAAATGTAGGGTGCGTTTCCAAATGCGTATTCTGAATCCAAAGTGAGAGTTTTCCTTTCTTTGGGCATTCGTGTACCGAAGGTCATTTTAATCCCATTTACACTACATATAATTTTTGACATGGCACGGATCAAAGTGGTACCCGTACCAATTTTACTCGTGCTCGGACTACCTAAATAGGTAGTGTTATGTGTAGTGTGAATGGGGTATTAGAAACCGATTCAAGGTGCTGCCGATTCTCCATCCTCGGAGACCCAGGGTAGACCGTGGAACTTCCTGGCTCGTGCCCTGATTTTTCCCCGCCCGACGATCTGGTTGACTAATCGTTTAGCCAGTACGCAGACTCTTGGTAAGGCAGTATATAAGTCTGGAAAAACAGAGATTCTTTTGATTGGTAGAAAACAACGGCCACACCCCCATATATATGTATCCGTAACTCCTAGATTGGGTACAATACCCCAGTGAATATAGCCAAAAAATCTCGGTTGCTGGATGGACTCGAATATGTCTTTCAAGACCCACGTAGCAAAAACATACAGTGCCGGCCTATTTCCATCTTAGAAATCTACGACGGATCAGAAAATGTTTTATCTCCAGAAATAACCTGTCCACGCCCTCATTGCTTCTAAGATGACTACTGCGAGAGCCTCTCTCTGGTCTCCCTGGTACTGTCATTAGTAAGCGACACAAACTCCAGAATGCGGCAGTACTAATTTTGTCAGCATGGTTAGGAAACTACAGTTTACCTAATTCAATAGTATAGCCTATAGGCCTATTCCGGGTCCTTATGTCGTCGTGACTTATCGCGACTTAGCGTAACTTAAGGAAAATCAATAGGATAAATCAATGCGACTTTAGGCGACCTAAGACAACTTAAGCTAAAATTGTCGAGGTGAACAAGGCAACTTAAGGCGACTTAAGGACCCGGAGTAGACCTTCACATATAGAATTCATCACTGCGTTGCAAAACAGGCCGGAAAACGTTGTATATCAGTTGCAAAAAATAACTATAGGCTTGTTTAATATATGCACGTTGTATGTCAATCGGTTTGTCCATGAAAGTTGGTTTTAAAGACAGCCACCTTTTCAATGGTATTCACGATAATAATTGGCTTTTTGATGGATGGTAAAAGACATACCTGGAACACGAAAATTGTCAATACGTATACGTCTTTGGTTTATGCCACTCGTCTCGCAAAAGTACAGGTTATTGCGAGACAATACGTTCCGCATTGGCCAGGCCCATTTTTGAGACAAGTTGCTATGATGATTTGAGGGAGGATCGGAAGAACAAGTGTTTGAGTCCAGGATACTCACGCCAAGGCTAGATAGGGGGTGCCGCGAAGGCTATCAAACCCTCACCCTGTTTATAGCAACAATTCGTTGAAATTCCATTATATCCTGTTCATGAATTTGAGTCCAAACTGTAGACCTTAGTTCGTTAAAAAGTGTACATTTTATATCCTGCCTATGACAAATTTCCCAAAAAGCCCAAATCTGATACCAAGTCTGTGATAAGGAGGTCGATCTAAAAAGTATACCGTAAGGGGGCGGCACGTACCCATATGGGCCATGGATTATTTATGTATTTGTAAATGGTAAGTGGAACATAAAATACAAGCCGATGGATGTGTGTGTGTGTGTGTGTATGTGTGTGTGTGTGTGTGTATGTGTATGTGTGTGTGTGTGTGTGTGGAGGTCTGAGGGGGGATAGGTTTCAATCCAAGTTACAGAAGATTTCAGTGGAGTGACATATGCATATATTTTTTAATATAATACAGTCCTTACAGCTACAAATAGGCAGTTGGGTACTTACAATTTTAAAATAATAACATACTTCATTAAGTTCTCCCTCCGGGCTTTTCAGAATCTGATTACAGAGAATTAATGCATGAATAACAAAACATACTGTTATACTGATATAAATTATATCTTTTGCTCAAGAAAATATATGAATGCTTTAAAAGTCCTTCACTGATTTGATGTTCTTAATGCTTTTCAGAAGTTTGTTCCACAAGTTCACCGCTCCATCTGATATTAAAATAACTGCGCTGATCCGAAGCGCTACTGAGCTGCACGATTTGTAATGATATATTCTTAGCCCTAGAGTTACGATTGTGAACTTGTGCCTTGTGGTCTTGTAATGAACCTGTCACATAAATATGGTAGAGCAAGGCCTTTGAGGCATTTAAAGCTCATTGCAGCCTCTCTTAGTTTCACATATGACTCACTGGTAACCAGTTTATCTGTTCTAATGCTGCCGTTATGCGATTATTTAGTACCAGGTGTGTCCTATCATTTCGGTCAAAAATGCCAACAACTTTCATCAAGCTCCAAAACCGCTAACTACAATCCAAGATTCGTTTCATGTTTCGGATTAAACGGATTCTCTTCAATTGACGAAAGAAATAAAACATCCGAAAATATATGTTTTACCGATGACAAACAATGAAGTCATTGCATTGTAAAAATTGTTTTTTGTTTTTTTTATTTTAAAATCCCTTGAATCCATCGTCAGTGTGGATTGGAAGGATTCAAATTCCGGTTTTTTTATTTTTCCAAAGGAATAAGAATCTCAGTTTAGAATTTAGAATCCGGATTCGGATTTTTCCCAAAGAAATACAACTTATTAAGCTAGCTGTCCAAAACTACAAGTTTTCACAAAAACCAAGCGACCAGCACACGGTAGCTAGCTTGCAAACATTATTATTTCTTTGGTACCATTAACACGTACAATGCGGCAAAACACGTTAAAATTACCACGTTTCTTAGGACATCTAGGGCAAGCTGATAAATTAACTATTACTGTCTTTTACACATTTTATATCTTATATCTTGCCACCTAAAACCAACTTTTCAGGGCAAACATTGGACATTGAAAATATTAAGGCTGCCTGGTAACCCTTGGCTAGAATCGAAATTTCACATTAATATTTTTTAGAATTGTAGTGTTCTCCAAGGATACCCTGAAACATCCTCAGTTCAGGCGCCGAACTGTGTGATTTCAAGCTTGATAATGGGCGGAATCCTTTGAAGCAATATCTTGGATAAGATATGTTATTTCTAATTGCGGAAAGTGTTAATCAGTTGTCCAACCTATTTTGTGCTATTCTGTACCTGGAGCTGAAGGTTTTTCCATACTGATCTGTTAATTTGACATCCGTGACAGTATGCATCATTCATAAATAACAGACACATTTTATATATCGTTTAACAATCATACAACTTTTATTCCGTATCACGGGACAAATCGGTGGGTTCACTACTGGTTTTTTAAAAAAATTTACACGTTCGCATGTCGAAAATCTGATGCAGTTGTTATGTTAATTATAATTATTTGGCCATTTAGCTCGTTCATTATTTTAATTTGAAATCTTCGAACATAACTAAAGTTATTTAACTTTTAGTAGGAGAGAACATACTTTCTTAGAATATCAGAAACGTGAACTCACGCAGTGCCTCTCCAATATTGAAAAATACGGAAATTTCTGAGCTGACCACAAACCATTTTCATTTTCAATCTCATTTTCATGATAATTTCTATGTTCGTGCTTTTGTTACCACCTGAATAACATTATTCTTGATAAAAGCTAATTATCTGGCAGCCATTTCATGTTAACAAAAGCTGCTAGCTTTCGAAATATTAGAAGCAACGCGCTCATAGAAACTAAAAACACACCGATGGATGAACTTCGTTCAAGAACTTGCTCCTTGTATCCTGGTTCCTTTTTCAGACAACCGGGAATAAAAACAAAATTGTTGTATCATTAAGAGTGTTGAATAATTTATTGTTAAAATTTGCTACTGAAAGATTTAAATGCAAAACTTAATGAGAGTGGCCAGCTGTCTACAGTGCTTAGTGTGTTTATTCCTTTGAGTGACTGGAGAGCTGATCGTGACAGTGCTGATATGAGTTTATTTCATAAACTGCACGAAATGGAAAACAAAGCCTACTGCAGTCTAGCCTGCTCACAGACGCTAATCTTCCTTCTCAGCGAGAAATCTTAGCGAAAGAACATTCAGTTTTATATTCAAGTCATTCAACAATCAAGGCAGGTGATCAGAGGAACCAGGTCGAATAAAAAATGAACTGTTTAGTGAGTTTTTAAAAGCATTGTGTATACCGCGAACGTGAAGCGTTAGGTAGCCGAAATATGGTATTTTAAAATAGAGTCAATTAAAAGCACCACGTAAAGTTTTCCCGCCATTTTTGTTTGGTTGAAGCATCACGTATCAAATATAGTGCTTAACGCAACGAGAGATGCCGAACAGCAAACGCCCCGAATTCAGATTATTGATGGCCACCACGTGCCATTCGCGGGAAAAGTGTACGCGCGCTACGATTTTTAGTACAATTATTGTTCCTGCAACATGTTGCAGGTTTTTGAATGAAAGTCAAAAATCTGCAACATGTTGCCGCAACAAAAAGTGCACACAGTCACAGTAAATAACAAGTAAGGCCAGAGGGAGCCCACCCGTAATATTTGGTGATAAATGATGAATTTAGTTGGTCCCATCGCGGTTCTTGACCCTGACATTTCGGATCATTTTACTATCAACTGCAATTTATCTCTTGCCAAACCTCACTTTGAGAGAAAATTTATTGACTCTTGGAGTCTCAAGACAATTGACATTGAACGCTTCAATAATGATATCACCGCTTCTTCCCTTACAACAAGTCCGGCCACTGATGTTGCTGGTCTCGTAGCTCAGTATCATTCTGTGCTGTCCTCTATTCTAGATGAGCATGCACCAGTCAGAACACGAACTGTTACGATTCGTCCAGCTGCGCCATGGTTCACTGAGAGTTTAAAGAATGAGAAAAGAAGGAGACGGCAATTAGAAAGACGGTGGCGCGCAACCCTGGATTTGATGGACCGTCAAGATTATGTGTTACAGTGCACTAAGGTGAAGAAAATGTTAACTGAAGCTAGGACCAAATACTACTCCGAACTTATCTCTGACAATGATTTGAAGAAACTGTTTGCTACAGTTGGCAAACTCCTGCATAAGGAAAATAATCAGAAGTTTCCACGGCACATATCATCAAACTCACTTTCAGATGCCTTTGCTGATTTCTTCGACACCAAGATCAGAAAAATCCGTGATGAACTTTATACACATAATATACGGTAGATGACTTTAGAAATCTTGATGATAATGCTACAAACTGTCAGTTCGATGCCTTTTCAAACATTTCATCCACTGATCTTCTGAAAATAATTACTGCCACTGGTTTTAAATCCTGTGAGCTCGACCCAGTTCCAAGCCAAATTCTGAAGGGTTGCATTGAAACTATTCTTCCTTCTATCACCAGTATTGTCAACATATCTTTAGAATCTAGCACTGTACCTTCTCAGTTAAAGGAAGCTGTTCTCAAGCCACAGCTAAAAAAGCCTTCGCTCAATACTGATGAATTTAAGAGTTTTAGACCTATTTCAAATTTGCGCTTTTTGTCCAAACTTATCGAGAAGGTTGTTGCCGTGCAACTCACCGAGTACCTACAAGCGACTAATCTTAATGAGATGTTCCAATCAGCATATAAGAAATTTCACAGTACTGAGACAGCTCTTCTACGAGTCCATAATGATATTGCCATGGCTATCGACAACAATAACTCTGTTATACTTCTGCTGTTAGATTTCTCCTCTGCCTTTGATACTGTAGAACATAATCTTCCACTATCCCGACTCTCGACCAGGTTTGGTATAGGCGGCAATGCACTCAGCTACTAAAGCCCCCTGAGCCCCCTAGCTCCGCGGTCCCTGCATATGCATGATCCCATTTCACAAAGAATTCTCGAAACTTTGCTCACCAGTGCATTGGAACTTCGGTGTAGTCCAATCCCCGTCAACACATCTCGAGAGCTGTGTTCCTTCTCCGCTTTTGCACATAAACACAATTATATCTCCGTCAACATACTTTCTGTTCTTCCAGTAAAAAGGGTAGATGATTCGAGAATTATTAATCTGTATTGGCGTCTTGCATGTTATAGCTGTAGCAAACAAAACGAAGTAACACATTTAATACATTCGTTTTAGATATTTGGACAACAGAAATAAGCATTGCAAGTAAAGGCAACGGATGGCTGTATGAATGGGCAATTTGCCTGTACATTTTTCTATCATGCTTGACGACATCGAACCTCTTTCGCAGTCTCGTTGTTTCAATCCTTACAGTTGGCCTAGAAGTCTGGGGATGAAGAACCGCTTTCAAATGAACAATTTACTTCACCGCACCTTCAACTTTGGTTATATTATTGACGAAGTTCGGGTTCGGGTTCGGGTTTGGGTTAGGATTAGGGTTAGAGTTAGGGTTAATTTAGTTTAGTTTAGTTTATTGAATTCGCCACGTCTGTTATTTACATTTACAATAATCAATAAGTAATAATAATAGTAATTGTAATAATAATAATAATAATAATCGATGTGACAAGTGAAGAAGACAGAATTTATATTCCAGTTGATGTTCTTCGCCTACTCAAAAAAAAACACCTAAAATAGGGGAATATAAGAAAACTTGATTTTGGTTAGGGTTGGGGCTAACCTATAACCCTATAACCATAAACCTAACGATAACCCTAAGCATAACCCTACCGTTATCAGTAATGGCAGCTAATCTAAGCTCTTGACGATGATAAGATTTCAGGCAAAATCTATTATTATTATGTAGCGTGTAGTGTTTGAAGAGTATTTTTACAGGGCTCTGTTTAAACTAGCCGTAGGCTAAATTAGATGTCCCTGTATATATTGTTAAAATAAAAAAAAAATAAAAATAAAAATGTTTGGCCCATCTGATTAAGTGCTATCCCCTTTGCTGCATGCATGGCTTCCCTTTTTAAATCGGTGTTAGATAATATCAACAACAATAATAATAATAATAAATTTTACGACCATCCTCCTAGGCTCAATTCTCTTACAATAGTAAGAATATATACAAAGTAACAATATATATAACAATATATTTTAGATATATCTAATATAACTAAAGTAACAGCGATAAAAGTTACCTATTTCATCTAGATATTAAATAGAAATCTAACCTATCATCTAATCTAATGGTATATCTTAGTAAAATGGAAGTGTTAATACTTGATTTAAGGTCATTCCTCTGTTTTGCAGTGCGCAGTTCTAATGCACATGATACGAAAATCTAAATTGTTATTAGTTATCATAGTTTTCTACTACACCTTACTCATTGTAACCCATATTTAATGTTGCAGATGGAAAATATACTTATCTCCGTGATTGAAGGTTATTCCTCTCAATTGCAGTGCGCAGCCCTTCTGCGCATGTTAGCCAAATCGAGAATTCTGAGATATTTTATTGTTTACAACTATGTATTTGACTGTTAAATCGATTTATAGTAAAATTAATGCAAAACCTTCTTATTTGTGTGATTTAAGCAAACTTTTGTAAAACCCGACCGAGTCTCTCCGCGGAAAATGAGCA
>JANVCH010068566.1:0-10421 GCA_025505405.1 Epizoanthus rinbou | reverse complement strand
GCCCCCCCCCCCCAAAAAAAAACAAATAGAAATTGCCAGTAAAACCTATCTGGGGCATGTGTTTTGACCTGCTCTCTAAATAAATGTATGTGATACTGTAATATCCATACAAAACAAGTCAAAATAATTTATTTGTATGTGTTAAATATACTTCAGCAAAGTAAGGAACATAATTTCATTTCAACAATATGTGCCCTTTTCACACCAAATAAAATATCTACATCAGATCTAATCTTGTTTCAAACATTTAACTTATCTTAAAATCACAAAATTAATTAATAGAATCACAAGTCAGAATATCAACCACGTCCATTTCTCGCTTGGGATATAACTACGATTATATGAACGCTCATTTTACTAACTGACAACTGTAGCATAATGATAAACAATATATGTACCAAAACATAATCAAGCATTTACAGTTGAAAGTTCTCTTCTGTTTGATAATTCCCAAAAGTAACAAAGATAAATGAATGTTCTATTAAAGGCTACGACTTTCCATTGATACCATTCCATTGACACTGCATTTGTAAACTAACATAATCCATAAACTAGAACTTAGTATATCACAAATACATGTAACAGGGAAACAATCTAAATTATAAAACTTCCTTATCAGGATACTGCTAACGACAGTAATCCACACAAGTCCTTTCAACACAAGGGATCATTATAAAACACAGGACAAACACACTTGGTAGTAACACCACCCATTTTGCGCTGACCGTAATGTTAAAATCGCAAGTAAATAAACCCAAGCTAAACCTGGTCTACGACACACACTACGTACACATAGCAAACAAATATTACTCGTGCACAACATGTATTTACCTTACGAAGTTGGTCATAATCTTTGCTCAGATTCTCTTTCTGAGCACGTTCTGAACTAACAGTGTGTTCGTACTGACTCAGCAGTTCCTGTACCTGGCAATACAAATAGTATAGTGGTATTAAATCTGAACAAATAGACAGTAAAAAGTGATCTCGATTTAACCAATCAACTCAGTATTACCAAAGCATTATCATAATGTTACAAATGTGGTCTGCAATTGCTTATTTCGGGTATAATCTAATTTGTTTTATAACACAAATTATAAATAAACTAGATATAATGCATGCTCTAATTGAGTGAAAGCCATTTTAAAATTACCATACCTTATACAATAAACTAGATATAATGTGCAACTCGATGGGAAACAGATAAATTCGTATGCATATAATGGAGCCCTGTGTTCATTAAATAATGGAAACAGAAATCATTTCCAGTGTTTTCCACTGAGTTGTGGTCACACTTGTGCAGGTGTTGGAGCTGTGGAAACATCCACCTTCTGCTCGTGCTACCACAGCTATTTCTTGTTCTCCCAACCTTCACACATGGTACCATAACTCGATGGAAAACATGGAAATGTTTTTATTTCTATGTGCCAAGCTAAGAAACGGATCAAACAAATGCAGTACTAGTGGTGTAGCACTGAAACACGACAAATAAGTTAACATTTACAAACTACCTTCAGCATTTCCTCTCCATGTTCTTTCTGAAGGTTGTCCTCCTTTTTCTTCCACTTATGGTTGAGTTTCTGGAGTTCCTTTTGCAGCTCCTGCTGGTTCTGGGTCTTGAGCCTATCGAGCTAGTGGTAAATTAAGATAAAAATTAGAGCCAAATACAGTAGTGGCCTGTCCAGATTCAGGTAATTAGTTCCTGGTTGAGATGATCCCGGTATAGTTAATGATAAGTTGTGAGATGCCTATATTCTCTATAATTAATGCCAGGTTATAAAACATGAATGTTCAGGTAACTAGATCTAGGTCTCGAGGTGTGCATATTTAGAACTTTACCGAGATATTAAACAGTCAATGGCAAATAGTTGTGTCCAGGTGTCCATATTCCGTAGATGGTAGTGTCAAGTAGTGGTACGTGAGGTGTCCATATTGTGTTTAGTAGTAGTAAGAGAGGTGTCCATATTGTTTTATGTAGTGGTAAGTGAGGTGTCCATATTGCATCATGTAGTGGTGAGAGGGGTCTCTATATAATGTCAAATAGTGCTAAGAGAGCTGTCAATATTCTGTACTTCATATAAATGAGTATAAAGTAGTAGTAAGTAAGGTGTCCATAATTCCGTACTTCATGTAAATGATAGGCTGTGTAAGTAGCGGTTGGTAAGCGTGCTTGGCTTAGTCAGCAAGATCTCCGATTCCTAACCAGATTGTCGGGGTGTAATTCCAACTCTGCCAGAGTTTACATTTGCGAGAAATTCTTTCATTACACCATCCATGGATGGGGATGTCAAGCCATTGGTCTAGTCTTTGACGTTCTCTTAGAGAACATAAGAGATCCATTGACTTGTTGATAAGAGTAGGTAACTTTCAGTGTTAAGTAGTCTGTAATCTCCATCAGTACATGCACATATCATTCAAATGAACAACTGGAGCTCCTAAGCATTATGTTCAAACAAAGTTCAAATTCAAAGGTGTCCACATTCTGCAGTGCACTTATCAGACAGTGTACCTGCATATCAAACTGTTCTCTCATCATCTCAGCAATCTCATCTCTGTTGTATTTATTTGGACCATCTGGCTCATCCTCATCCTGTAACAATGAACCACTGTGTGAGTCAGGTGGAATACAACAAGACATTTGATTTGTTACGATTCGAGTGCATGTGGGTTAAAACAGGCAAGTATTTGTAAGGCAAGTACTGCACAGAGCCTTTGTATACATTATAAGTTACAAAATTCTAGGATTTTCCGGGATACTTTTTAGGCATTTTCCAGAAGTATTTTGAAGCCATTAATTGCAAACAGAAACGAAACACTAAACAATAATTCCAGACAGTTTTCGTTTTGAAAGAAAATAAAATCCTTTTTGTGTAATGTACTCGATTTTCTGGGAGTTTCCAAGAGTGATCAATGTAAATACAATTGTAAAAACAATAACAAACACCAACTTACTCTAAGAGATCCCAACATAGATGGACGGACTCCTGTTACAAGACACAAAAGTACAATGTTAAGGATACACAAGAAGACATGTTGCTTTCTCACTTGTTATTGTATTGTTAGAACTTGACATTCTGTAAACTATAAACTGTCTCAATTACGTGTATTTATGTGTGTACTAATTTTTGCAAAATTCACTGAATGGTATTACACTGGACTACATGTTCACAATTTAATGGAAAATTCGGATTAACTTTATTTATTGCTTTACCATCTTTCTAGCCAAAACTTATATAGATCGGAAAAAGAACAGGTTTTAAACAAAGCCAGACAGTGCCGCTATACAGTACCATTATACAGTGCCACTATATAGTGTCAAAGAGTGCCACTATAAAGTGCTAAAGTGTGGCACTTTTAAGTTCCAAACAATGCCACTATACAGTGCCAAATTATACAGTACCACTACAGACTGCCAGTGTGCCACTATAACATGTTTAAGTGTGCTACTATAAAGTTCCAAACAGTGCCACTACAGACTGCCAGTGTGCCATTATAACATGTTTAAGTGTGCTACTATAAAGTTCCAAACAGTGCCACTATACAGTACCACTATAGACTGCCAGTGTACCACTATAACATGTTTAAGTGTGCTACTATAAAGTTCCAAACAGTGCCACTATACAGTGCTACTACAGACTGCCAGTGTGCCATTATAACATGTTTAAGTGTGCTACTATAAAGTTCCAAACAGTGCCACTATACAGCACCACTATAGACTGCCACTGTAAAGAGCCAGTGTACCACTACATGTATAAGTAATAACCGGTTTACATGTAAACTTGTATTCTACTATACTATGAAGCTTCAAACAGTGCTACTATACAGTGCCAAACAATGCTGCTATACAGTACCAAACACTGCCAAATACTGCTACTGTACTAACCATGACCACTATGTAGTGCTAAACTGCTTTGCATCATTTTGTTTGTACAACACGCAATTTATTCTAAATATTGTAAAATATCTAAAATTAGAACTTCTAGTTATAAGTTAGCAAGAATAAAGTAGTTATAGCAAGTGTGATAAAGGATATTTGCAACTTACTCATCCGTTCCTCCAGTTCAGACAAGGCCTGTTTATGGAATATAAAAAATATGAAAAATACCAGTTCAGTATATTAGTACAACTTCAGAAAGTCACAGGTATTTAGCTCACAAACTATTGTTACTGCAATATTTGTGTGCTGAGATCATGTCTTGCAATACATTAATTAATAGTAGACATTATATATTAATGTTTTCTTTCTGACCAACCTGGGTAACCGAATCTTTCTGAGCTTGTAACTCATGAAGTTCTTGTGTCAGTGAATTCTTGAATGCTGCCATATCATTCTAAAGAACATAAAAGAAAATGAAACCAGTGAACAAAATTAATCAAGCATAACTTGGTGCCATTCAACTGGTGCTCCAACAGCAACAACCGTTTGATTATTTTTTTTTGGGGGGGTGGGTTGAGTTATCTTGTAGAGGCAGGGGTTTTTTCAGATTCCTACATACATTTTCCGAATAAAAATTCCATTTGCAGGATATTGTTCTCAAACATAATCCACCTGTCTCAAAATCAAACAGTTGGTGCCAACGGAGGTATGCCAGAGCTATTTGCAGGAGAAAGTCCTTAAAGTCATGAATCATAAGTTGTAATCTCTAAGGACTGAAATTAAATTTGGGTGTTTGTATTCTGCTTAAACGTCCCCAATTTTAACCACCCACATTCCTTCATGGCTCATCGTCATATATCTTAACTAGTCGCATGCTATAAAGGTAGCATTGGATGGACAGACCAGTATACAAACTGCTAGACTATACCAGCTTAAACCAGCAGTGTCGTGTGCAACAATGTCAGGAACCTCTCTTTCACATGCTGGCAATCCTGAATGGAACTCCGCTCTTAGCTAGTCACATGCTATTGCTAGAAAGGTAGTGTTGGATGGACAGACCAGTATACAAACAGCAAGACTAGGCCAACAGTGTCATGTACAATAATGTCAGGAACCTCTCTTTCACATGGTGGTAATCCTAGGAGGAGCTCCACTCTTAACTAGTCACATGCTACAAAGGTGGTGTTGGATGGACAGATCAGTATACAAACAGCAAGACTATACCAATAGTGTCGTGTGCAACAATGTCAGGAACCTCTCTTTTACATGCTGGTAATCCTAGGAGGGGCTCCGCTCTTAACTAGTCAAATGCTACAAAGTTGGATGGACAGACCAGTATATAAACAACGAGACTATACCAATAGTGTCGTGTGCAACAATGTCAGGAACCTCTCTTTCACATGCTGGTAATCCTGAGAAGGACATCCCCTCATAGCTAGTCACATGCTACAAAGGTGGTGTTTTCGATCGACAGACCAGTATACAAACTGCTACCCTATACCAACAGTGTCGTGTGCAACATTACAATGTCAGGAACCTCTCTTTCACATGCATGCTGGCAGCCCTAGAAGGAACTCCGCTCTTAGCTAGACAACTGCTACAATGGTGGTGGTGGGTGGACAGACCAGTATACACACAACTCGACTATACCAACAGTGTCGTGTGCAACAATGTCAGGAACCTCTCTTTCACATGCTGGTAATCCTAGGAGGAACTCCACTCTTAACTAGCCACATGCTACAAAGGTAGTGTTGGATGGACAGACCAGTATACAGACAGCTAGACTATACCAACAGTGTCATGTGCGACAATGTCAGAAACCTCTCTTTCACATGCTGGCAACCCTAGAAGGAACTCCACTCTTAACTAGTCACATGCTACAAAGGTAGTGTTGGATGGACAGACCAGTATACAGATGTAATTCACTACTGCAAACTTTACCAGCCCAAAATGTAAATATTGGTATACCCATCTTTAAAGAATGTCAGCCATTTAACCAGTCAAATTCAATTTATTTGGCAAATTTTCTTACTCTCTGTTTCTCTTCCTCGAATTTCTTCCACTTTTCATACTTCTCTTGTATCTCCTGGATTTTTTCACCTTCTTTGCTTTGATGATCTCTCTCCTGAAGAAAATATTAGTTAAATAACTTTAATAAAAAGTCTCAACGTCACAAAACAATATCTGCACGGTACATGTACTACTAACAAGATTGTGGAAAAAATTTCCAGAGTCTAAACTGTTGTAGTTACATCAATCTACCACAAATGTCACGTGGAAGGTTGTACAATTTGCAGTTACCCGGATTCCAGGTGGAAATTTAGCATGGTTAATTTATTAGTACTATCTGCACTTCCACCATAGTGTTCTAGCAGAACAGTCAGCTTGGGGAATGCAAAACGAAAACAGTTATTTATAACTATATATTTTGTTTTACTGAAATTAAATACCAGTAAGTTTAATTTTAAATGTAATATTACTGTTTTAGTTGGGAGGTTGTTTTGTACATAATTATGTTATATTTATATTAATAACCAAGTTATAGTTCATAAGATAACATTGATTGTTCATTGTATAGCGAGTGAATGAACATTTATTTGATGACCATTAACTGAATGATATAATCAAATTAAAAAAACTCACCAGCTAAAATATGAAACTGGTTGGTTTATTTTCACAAAGCTCAGTTTATAAACTATCACACAACTACCAGCCAGAATAATGTTTTAAAAATCTATTCGACCACTGTTAGCAGATACTCACCTTCAAGAGTAAAGTCTCTCTTGCATTCCGCTCATTCATCAGTTCTCGCTCTGTTGCCTGAAGTCTGTCTTTAATCTGCTTCAAGTCATCCATGAGAACATTTTTCTCCACCCCTGTGATGCCAGTGGACTGACCGTACTGCTGTTCACTGTGTACAGTAACTGTCTTCTGGAAACCTGGAAACTGTACATCACCATTTTGCTGCTGTGGTTGGTTAAGATGCCTACGGTTGGCATGGGCCACAAGGTACTCTTGGCTAACAAATGACTTACTGCAGAATGGACACTGCAACACAGGTACAGTCATGTTATGCATGCAATAAATACCTTTTTATTAACTGAATGTTCCCTGGCCTTGACCATGCACAAAACACAAAAGCTTTTGAAATACATATGGATGAATAATCAATAGAAATATTTGGGCTTACAAGTAAAACAAAACAATGTGCACAATCACAGTTTGTTCATCCCTTTGAAGTTTGCCAAGCTTCAAAACTAGTTAGTCCTAACAACTATGCTGTAAGGTATGGACTGAATATTTTTTCCTTATTATGGACCAAGTACAGAGCACATGTCAGCACATGAGAGGGGTCCAGGAAAAAAATGTGATCCATAGCTTAGGGTACATGTCTGGACTGAGCTAATGAAATTACTAAAAGTTATATTTAAATGGTTGAATGCTACGATTCCCTATCTTGGGTTCATAGTATTACATATATGTTACAGACCCCAAACGGGCCAATTGTAGTGTGAAAAATTACCCACAGCTACATAATAAGAATTGCATCATATTACATTTATTAGGCCTTGCCCACACTTAATATGCATATTCAAAACCCTTGATTTTCAAATGTATTACAGCCAAGTGTAGATGTTTTGATGCAGTTTCAAAAGTCTCCACTTTGGGAACCATTTTCAAATACTCTGTTTTCAGTGAAAACAATCGCTGTTTTCAATCATTATCTAGTGTGCATATAGATCCAGTGAAGTAGTTTGTAATATTTAAGCTTTGTATTGCAGCTAGTCTTCCTGACAGTTCTAACTTGCATTCTTGTAAAGACATTGCATGTGCCCTGGCACAATGTAAAGTGTACACATGTGACTGTATAATGTACAACATAATCTAAACAATACCTTATGCAAGCCACTGGCACCAGCCCTCATCAGCAGCTGATATTCTGAAATCCATTTCTTAAGTTTACGGATTTCTTTTTTCTGCTTAGTGTATGCTTCCGTCTTCTGTTCTAGCAACATCTTGTTTTCTTTGGCATTCTGGAAATAAATCCAACTCACATGTCAAATTGCTTAACATTATTTATAAGGGATTCAAGGTTATATAGTCTCCAAAATAATAATAATAATATCTAACACATCAACATGACAGGGGTCTTGTCCATTTTCAAGCAGCAAAATACAATTAATTGTGGGTTGTAAAACAATCATAAACCAGTGAACAGTTGCTCAAATTAAATTATGTTAACACCATAACAAAGGTAAGGACACACACAATGTGATCAATTCATCTCAATTTCTCCAAACTACAAGATTTGCTTTTACTTTTTATTGGGGTCAGGTGCAGAATTCAAAATTTGTAGATAGGCACTTTTACAATATTTTAAGTTTTTTTGCACTATACATTGTATCTCTTTGTAAACCTTGTTTGTTTGATTTGATGGAGTCCTCAGAGTGTGAATAATAGGATGAAGGCAGAGAAATATGATATAGCACTTGATAGGTTGTAATTGTGCTAGAAATGGTGCTCCACATATCCTAACACAAATGGTGATAACTCAGTTGGCATGGCATTCAATCATTTCATGAATGGTGGGTGATGGTGATGGATAGTGGATGATGGTAAGTGATAGTGGATTATGGTGATGTATGGCAGGTGATGTTGAGTGATGGTCATGGACAATGCATGTTAGTGGGAATGATGGTAGATGATGGTGACTGATAGTGGATGACAACAATGGATAGTGGGTGGTGTTGAGTGGTGGCAGATGTGGCTAATGATTGGTGATGGTGAGCGATGATGGTTGATGAGGTCTGTGATAGTGATGATGATAGTGATGGTGATTGATGGGTGCTGATGATGTTTGTTGGTTGTGAGAGTTATTCAGAGATGGTGGGTGATAGGTGGTGCTAGTGGATGATGAATGGTGATGGATGATGGTCTGTGATGGTGATTGATGGGTTCTGATGGTGTTTGTTAGTTGTGAGAGTTATTCAGAGATGGTGGGTGATAGGTGGTGGTAGTGGATGATGAATAGTGATGGATGATGATCTGTGATGGTGATGGTGATTGATAGATCTAGATCAAGATGGCGATGGTGAAATATGGTGGTGGTTGGTGGTTGTGAGAGATGGTCATATATTTAAATGGGTGATGGGTAGTGGTGGTAGATGATGGGTAATGATGGTTGACAGTGGGTGATGGTGAGGTAATGGCATATGATGGTGAGTGATGGTGTTGGATGGTCAGTGGTAGTGAGTGTTTGACAGGGGGGGTTCCAAACACCGAGAAACATGACAGCACGACGCCGCTTCGGCCGAGTGCTTTTATTGTTAATTGAGGTGTTTGGAACACCTTGTCAACACGAAGCACAAGTTTTTGAAATAACTTCTCCAATGAATGGAATATTGTTACATAGTCTACGGCCGAATAATTTTATGAATTCTATGATTTTTTGCATAATATATTATTCAAATGGTTGAAACAAATGACATGTGCGATTTATTGTGTAATTGTAAGTTTTTGAAATAACTTCTCCAATGAATAAAATATTGTCACATAGTCTACGGAAGAATTTTCTGAATTAGATTATTTTTTGCATAATATATTATTCAAATGGTTGAAACAAATGATATTTACAATTTGTGTGATTTATTGTGTAATCGATTAGATACCTGGTGGTAGTATAGTGATAAAAACAACCAGTGGAGTAGTCCAAGGGGTTGGGGTTCGTGTCTCACTCTCGGCACGGAAAAAATCATCATACAGCAGTTTTGCCTTGTAAATATATTTAGACTTAAAACATCTTTATCAAGAGTGTTTGAAATTGGTTCAAACACTCAAACGAGTGTTTGACGATGTTTCAAGACTCGTCCATCCACCTGACCAAATCCGGTGCGATGATTGGCCATACAGCTCATGAATAATTAATGAGCTTGAGAAGTGATGGTGATTAACAACAACTCTGGAGAGTCTTGTATTCCATTGTGCCTTTAACAAACTGAGGTAGCCTGGGAAGCAGCATTAAACATGGGCTACTGATGGTCAGACAAGGGACTAGAGGGTACATATAATTATATGTAGAATGTACCTCTTGGACTTCATCAGCCTTCTTGCGCTTCTCTTCAAGACTTGCAGTAAGGAACTCCTGAGAATGCTAGCAAGATAGTACACAAACAAACAGTCATCCACAGATAAGCAGGGGAGACTATATATATAGCACTGATCATCCATATAATTATTTTGCTAATAAAAACATTGGTCTAATGATCAAATAATTATAGTGACCATACTCTGATATAGTTTCAAGCAGTCTACTCTATAGCCTGGCACGGGTACGAAACTGGGGGTTGGGAAGGGAGTGCTGTAAAGGCTCTCAAACCCCGACCCTGTTTATGGCAAAATTCTCTGAATTCAATACCCTGTTCATGAATTGGAGCCTAAATATCATGCTTTGGTTTGGACCCAAAAGTCAGGGTGCGAAATTAAGGGGGAAAAGCTGGCCAAAGCCGGTTATTTTGGCTGTGGGCTGGTAAACTTGTCTCATAAATAC
>JANVCH010068555.1:0-10425 GCA_025505405.1 Epizoanthus rinbou | reverse complement strand
TATTATTTTGAATATTATTATTATGACGTTATTATCTAATTATTATTATTATTATCATTATTATTATCTAATTATTATTATTATTATTATTATTATTATTATTATCTAATTATTATTAATATTACCCACTGAGCTACAGAGACCTATCGCACGGCCGGGGAACAGCGTTACGTGAACTGACGGGAATTGAACCCACGATTTTCGGCTAACACAGTTCTACTTTTCGCAGTGATTGCAGCAACGCCGTTGCGAGACAAGTTGCCGAGGTACCCTGTTACACTGTGCAATTCTTCAGTAACTTGTCTCGCAATGGCTTTGCGAGACAAGTTGCTGAGAAAATTGCACAGTGTAACAGCGCCTTAAGTGTATTGAGCATTCGGAGAATTATTCAGCTGTTATGCAGTGTTAATATCAGCAATGCGAAGGTTAAAGAATACATTTAATTCCTCAGTTATTCTAGAGTAACGGCTCGCAGCCATCTCAATTTGCAACTGACTTGAACTGGCTGAAGCAGCTTCCTTCTTTGAGCACTTGATTCAAGTCAAACAATGTGAAAGTTTGATTTGACTAATACGCAAAGTCGACTGTCGGAACCAACTACTCTATACCACTTTTCTCGAACTCTTCTGTAAGAAATGTTTGATTTTGCGTAATAGCATTTTCAACTACTAACATTTAACTTTGCAAAGTTCAAAGAAAAGTTATCTAAGAGATTTAGAGAAATCGTAACATTTTGACTATATCAAAGTGGTCTTGTACGTAACGTAAAAGTGTGCCATGGAAACATGTTACTGAAATAATAACAATAATAATAGGTTTTGTACGCGAAGTGTAGTCAGTGGCATAATATCACAAACACTGAGTTAAAAGTATAAATTGATACTGAAGCTTGTGTACTAGCTTGTACTCAAATGATTTCAAATAAGAGTGGCCCACTTTTAAAACTGTAAAACTATGTTCAAACGAACCCCTACATACCTACGTACCCACGTAACTACGTAAGTAACTACGTGCCTACGAACCCACGTACCTACGTGCCGAAATACCTCCGTACCTACGTACCTAAGTACCTAAGTACCTACGTACCTAAGTACCTAAGTACCTACGTACCTACGTAAGTACCTACGTGCCTAAGTACCTAAGTACCTACGTGCCTAAGTACCTACGTATTTACATACTTACGTGCGTAAGTGCATATATACATTAGATATGTAACACATATCTAATTTTCTGAGTATGAATTGAAGGAAGTGTTTCTTTGCCTTATGATCTGAATATAGATTCCTCCTTAGATACGCTAATGTGTATTCAGCTACTCGAAGCTGATGAAATGGCACAGTGAAACTTGTAATTATTTTATTTGATCAGATATATTCTGAGCCAATCAGAGATTAGATTTGTAAATGACTTCTTGTAAAACTTAGTCAGTTCTTTAGCGCACCTGTATTCTGCTGTAGTTCTGAAAACAAGTTGGGATATACCCTGGCCAGTCCTTTTAGTGGATGTTTGGAATCGCAGTTCGGAAATCCGCCAGTTAAAAGCAACAAAAGCTGAAGGATAAGGTCATGGGATATCGACACTGAAATCGAAGAGCATACAGAACTACTCCTTCTTAAGAGTTGAGTCAGTTCGCCGACCTGTATAGGTTGTACCGTAAAAGATCCATTCCTCTTGGTACCTCACTGTGAAGCTAAGCCAACATATAAAGCTCTACCAAAAACATGAATGTGGTCCACGAACCGTTCTATATCACATTTATTGGAATATCCGAGAACGGTTTTTAGGTCCAGTTTACAAACAAAATTGATAATAAGAAACCGAGAATATAATTTATATCATTTATGTCAATAATAAAAACAAATCGAGCTTTTATATTCTTAAATTGTCACAAGTCAGTTGTAATATGCAACTGCATGTCGGTTACTATAAATATCCAGAGCAGTTGCCTGAGTAGATGTAGATAGATATGTGCGAGTAGATCGTCTTGTGCGAGAATTCGCACCTGTACCTTCAGTACGGGCACTGGAAATTCCAGTGGTAGGAAAATCTCACATTTGTATTTAACTTTCCGACCACAGTCTGCTGTAGTTTATCAAATCTTGATCATAACATAAAACAAATGACTTGAGGGTTAAGGAATATTAAAAAAAACTTGTAATTCATGAGACGATGTGAACAAATATCTTGGCATAGGATTGTGTCGGCTTTGCTGTCTAATCACTGTAATCTGTATATTTAATCGCTTATTTGTTGAACAAAACTTCGAATAGCTATAGCCTTAGCACTTGATAAGTTTATTATCTTTTGCCTTGTTGCAAATAAGTCTGCAAGTTATTTTATTGACAATTATTGGCAATTATTTACCTTTACATGGAATGTTATTTTCCATAGTTGTGCTGCAAACGGATTTCAGTTTTTTATTTCATACGCGTACGAAACTGACTGAAAGCAACCGTCGAACGCACGAGGCTGCTCTGATGGGAATAAATGTTAATTACCTTTCACGAAACTTCCGTAGTTACATACCAAATATTTTTTTGTTGATATAATTAGCCTCAATGTACCGCCAAAACTATAGTAATTATATGATGTTATGAACAAAGGTTCAAAGAAAGCGTCCTTCAGAACTGATGCTACGCACGGTTCCCATTATTTATGATTTGACCCAATGAGAAGTTCGCCTTTTTACACTATAGCAAAAGCGAACTGAAATTACATACAAAACATTTTGATCAGGTCATTTTCAATAAACAGCTAAGTGACGGCTAGACACTTTTGATGTTAAGGAAATTACTCGCTTCCTATGAGTAGTTAGTTGGATTGGGGGTTGTTGATTTCCCAATTAAAATCCTCATTTGCATTGACACCAACACAGTACACATTGCTGTAAATTGCAGATATCTTCGTCGCGGCATCGTTTGTACTGAGTTCTGTTTAAACGCGTTTGCTTACTTAACGTCAATTATAAATTATTACTAGTAATTTAACAAATGCGTTTGAAAACTAAATGAAGGCGTTTGGAAAATAATTCTTTTATTTTCATTCCTTGTTCTGGTTTAGAAAAAAATCTTTATTTTAAGAAGAAATTACTCATTAGGAAGATTTCGGCCGAGGTCTTTTTTTAATTCTGATTGTAACAATACGATGACTTGTAATGGTGTCACAACGAGTGTCCAGAACACAATATTGCGAAACATATTTCATAGCACCGTAGGAACAATACAACTCAAGAAGTTCACATATTAAAAAAATTTAAATTTGGAACTAGAAGTCAGTTTCCGAAAAGCGGTGAGATAGTATCAGCAAACTTTGTGCACGATAACTATAAAGTCTGGTGGTTTTTCTAGAGAAGAAACCAAACGAAATTGTCAATTACAAGTATAGATCTATAATCTACATGTAATCTTGACAGGATGGGGATCAACAGCTGTCTTGTTTCAATATAACAAAATAGTACAAAGATATACAATATAATATATACATACATTAATAGGTGCACAACTATTGTTGAAATATTTTTAATGAGGTCATCTTTTATTTAATATATTTTGTTTAATAATAAATTAACTGTCAGAACAGTGGCAGCCGAGGTCAGGCGTCATTTAGCTAACTAAGAACAAGGCGAAAGAGAACACAACTTTTACTGTGGCGAAGAAAACCGGAAAATGGATTCCCTTTCAAACAAGTCTACAAGCCCTGGAAATTTTACTGCATCTTCTGCAACGAAAGACCACAATCACAGTGAAGAAAATGAACCAGGAAACTATTTTCAAGATGATTACGACGCTGCTCTGATTGTCCTGAGCCTGATGATAATCGCCACAAACACTTTAGTGATTCTACTATTTTCCCGAAAACGCCAACTGAGAACAAAAACGAATACGTTATTGCTAAGTCTAGCGGTAAGCGATCTGATGATGGGTGTTGTAGGAATACCTCTCTACATTGCCTGCAACGCCTTGTACATAACACCAGTTTGCATCAGTGCAACAGTTATTTACAGATTCATTGCAATTTCAACCATTTTCCACATCCTTGCCATAACCATGGAAAGGTATATCTCGGTGATTCATCCTTTGAAGTACTTCGCAATTGTAACAAGAAGCCGAGTTATGAAGGTAATATTTGGTCTGTGGATGACTTCGCTCTTCATCGCTTTAGTTCAACTCACATGGACAAACTTTGACGATATAGGCGGCATTGATATGGATCAAGTAAGATGTAACTTGATCTACAACATTCTCGGCACGATTCTGTGTTTTGTGCTGCCTGTTCTGGTCATGGGCATTACCTACTATCGCGTCTTCGTTGCAATTCGACGTCAAGTTCGAGAAATCAGGAAACTCGATGTCACTGCACAGAAGCAAAGTACGAGGCCACTATCAACGGAATTGCGAGCTGTCATGATCTTCGCTCTTATGCTTGGAATCTTCGTTTGCTTCTGGATCTCTTGGTACGTTGTGGCACTGCACGTTTACATCACCGTGTACTTTAACATGAACGACAACTTGGTCCTCCCCGACGTGTGGGCGAACTTGTTCAACTTCTTGAGACTTTCCACGTCGCTGGTAAACCCTGTGCTTTATACATTTCTAAAGCAAGACTTCAGAAGAGCGTTGATCCCCATGATACCGTGTGCACGAAAGAGGATGGCAAGGAACAATGCCTTGGAGATGCAGGCAATCATGGTCAGGCCTTCTACAACTACAACACTTGCAAGCCGAAGTACACAGAGTTTGGGAATAGAAGCTCATACGGAACAAACTACACTCAAACCACTCATTAACAACCGTTAAATACATCATGACGGAACCAACTACACTCAAACACTCATAAAAAATAGCTAAAAGATCGTGGTCGTGGTTTATAAAACAGTTTTTTCGATAGCTAATCTTGGTCTTCGAATTTAATTGCAGTGTGAAGAAACCAAATGGTTGGTTAGTGTAGGTATTTACATATATAAATATATATATATAGTTCAATCTCCAGACACGTGTTTCGCTGTATTAGAGCTCGTACGTGCAGCTATAGAACACGTCCGAAGAAGTGAGCTTGGAGAGACGTATCCATTGTACAAGGCTCTTCTAAAATCATGAATAAATCAAATGAAATGCGCTATGTTGTTCGCCGCAAAAGGTGGAAGGTTGGAGCTTACGTTTCAAGCGATAGCCCTTCGTCGGAGTTTACCCTAACTGCCAACAACATAACACATCAACTCTCAGTTGATTTATTCACCGTTTGGCTTACTCACCGACGTCCAGAAGTCTTCCAAAATTACGTTGGTATAACTATGATAAAAAAACATTCTCCATAAAAATAAAATAAAAATGTACTTTCTAGCCTCAAGATATATTTCAGTTAATGAAGACAATCAAATAATGAGAGACTATATGCGCTTTAATAATCGCAACATTCTTGTTGGAGATTCATGATTTACCCAGGTACGTTAACGGTAGCCTATATACGTTTAGTTGAGATTGATATTTCGCTTCAAACTAACCTTTATCAATCTGTTTGGAATACTAACAATTGTAAAATTATTGAACCAAATGACTTTGATTCTAATGTTGTAAAAATATTGAAGAAACTGTTAAATTCATTTTGTTGATAACGTGTTGTTCGTGTTGGAGATCTCTGCATTTACTTCGGCGTACAATGGGAACTTTTGAATATATTTTTAAGCTTTACAACAAATATCAAATGTGGTTCGAAAACCAGAAAGTACAAAAGGCCACGCAGTGCTGTGCAAGCCAGATAATTATAAGATTTGTTGCCACAATTAATTTCTATATGGCTGTCGCCCATTCCCCAAAATAAAAAGGTTCTCGTTAGTATTATTACCTTCATAATTTCCTTAAATTTCGTTTTAAAGAATATTCTAAAAATATGACGCTCATTAGTGAAAGTTTTGCTAGAAATCTAGGAAATATGATAAGCGATACGTTAATTCCCCATCCTAATTGGGTCTGAAGAGAGGTCTTTAGAGATGAAGAAAGATTACGACAAATGCATCTGCTGTATCGTAGAAACATAAACATAATGTCAAGAATACAAATTACTCATATTGTCAAATCAAGAAGAGTTCATCTTTATTACAGACCGTTCGTATATTACGGCCACAAGGATGGGGATATGATGTTCAAACGTTTTTAAAAAGGCGTTATCACTAGGAGAAGAATTTGTTACGAGGGTGGTGGGCTGGTCCTGATAAATGGTTAGGAAAGTATTACGTAATATATGAACTGCCTCTTATACCTATAATTATCAGTCTGTTCCAAAGTATTTTCTTCATGTAAGTAAACGAAAGTCGGTGAATACACGAAATAATGCCATCTCCTTGTCTAATCATGCTTCAGAGTATATTGACTGTTTCCTCGAGTAAAGATCCGTTCTATCTTCCTATCACCTATGGCGAGCGATCTTATCACCTTTTTGTGAAGCACTAACAGTCACGGTCAATACAAACCCGTTTGAACCTGAGTGGTTCAGAAGTTACTACATTTAGTTTTGACAAATCACTTTCACAACATCAGATTTTTTTCTTTCAATTGTTCACTACTTCCTTTAAAACCCTTTCGTTTTTTGCATGTATGTTTTAAGAATTCAAGGATTGATTGGTTGGTTGGTTGGTTAGTTGGTTAATTAATTGATTGAATGATTAGTTCTTTCCAAGCCGAATACAACGTACTGACGCATTTGGTCGTGCATGACAGTGTGTCATTTACCATATATTATGTGAACTTACGTACAATTAAAACTGAATTTATATTTTAAACTTCAGCGTCGAAAAACACAAAGCCAAATTCAAAGTTGTGTTTCCCTTTTAATCCTGTTCATTTGTTTTCAGAAAAATATATATGCGTCATCGAATTTTAAATTTGGTACAAAATGAACAATATCCTACGAGTTATTTCTTTGAAGTTAATTAACATGGCAGACTATTTTGCGCTATAATCTTTACAAATTAAAACATTTTGCCAGAACTAATCTCCAACTCCCAAAGTCTTAAGACAAATTAAATATTAAATTTATATCAGCATATTTATTCATTAGAAATATAATATTCTCTAATTTAAAACTAGACCTCCTGAAATCGACTCAATTAAATTTTCAGGCTCTGTTATTTCATGGTGCTATTTTCATAATGTATATGTTGAAATTTAGCTGTTTTCCATTTTGTAGCATTCAGACCTCAGTTCTTTGATATTTGCCGATGCTAAAATGAACAGAAATTGCATCGTTAATGGATAGAAAGACACTACAAATATTCTGAGAATCTCCTGTTAAATCTACGTCCCAGTTCTTTCTGTAGTTCATGATTCAATTTGCTTCTGCGAATAGTATCACCTGTGCTTGTTATAAACGTCACGTTTGTTGGTAACACTATATGGAGAATTTTTATGAGTTCCTTGCACGACTGTATTTCAAACGTACGTACCTGAGGCACAGCATTCGCCCCTAATGCGAAACCCTAAGAGGGAGGTTAATGTCGGTAGCGAAAAGTCACAAAGCAAAACTATGGTTGCCTAGAAGTTATGATGAAATTACTTCTGAAGCATTTGATTATACAGGAAAATAAGTGTGTTTCTGTTTATTTTGAGTAAAGTATTCGTAGTCTGGATGTTATTCATCTTGAACAAACACCAAACAAAGAACACGATCACACAGATCACGCGTGCCTGCAAATGATTCCTCGCAAATTTCTCCCATTTTTCGAATTCTTACTTGTCCAAGAGGATTTTTGCCATTTCAGCCTCGTTTGTGTGAAAACTTCGATTCTACTGATCTTTTACGGATTAATCAAGGTTGTGTCAAACTGAAATTACACACAAACAGTAGATGCCCCCAATACCTAATCATTAAACAGGATATTTTTACTGCATATTCAGTTTCCTAGATTTGATGGGTCGATCACAATATTTAGAACTGCTTTTTCGTCAAGTTTTACAGCAGAAAGTAATCGACATTCAATGCAAACTCTTCTTAGTAACGGATAATTGATAATTTCTGTTGAAAAATTTCCATGTTCTTCTCATTCTATTTGTACATCTTTTACCGGAAAGTTATCGTTGTCAGGAAATGAATGACCAACTAATTTCCGTCTTCAAATGGCATCCTTGATTAACAGTCAGGAAAAACTAAAAGTTTGCCACTAAATTCTGACCTAGCCACTAGTTGTTGATTAACAATGGGAAATGGGCATTTAATTTGGTTAGTATGCTTTTGTATATTCTAGCTCAGAAAACGTGATAACGTGTTCTTATGAAACTCGGACGTGATTCGCAGATAGCGCTATTATATAATTTTCAGCTGTCTTTGGATGACAGTCTTGACAACTAGAAATCTTAGCTTTATAATCATTTCTAACACAGCAAGCAGAATTATGACAAGAAAGAAAAAATTGGTCGTTCAGTCGTCAAATAGCAAAATTCATCTAAGGATAGATTTCCATTTGCAATATGCTATTGTCAACAGCCGACCAAACGTTGGCAAGCTAAAGTCAATTAATGTCCCATTTTAAAAAGACGAAACAGGAGGATAATATTATCTTTTGTAACAACTAAATGAAATATCTATAAATATTGCTGCATTTACTGATGAAATAATTATATTCAATTCAAAGACAACTGAGTTTTATCCTGGTCGCTCGCCTACATTTGTTGATCTCAGTTCGAAAGGAAAGCATGATAAAGGATGCTTATGGTGATGAACACCGGTTGGTTGAAGATGAAATGTGGTGCACAATTAGTCGAGATAAAGATTAATCTGATAATGTCGTACATTTCCGAACCTTTCGGCTGATATGATCATAATCTCCTATTACAAAATCATAGCTAATTTGACTGGATTTCGATCAAACAAGTGACTTACTGTGAACACGCATCTTCGTTCTCAATTGTATAAACTTATGACGGGCTTTGACGAAAAAGAGGCCACACGAAATCGGTGATGTTTCGCCCGTACACACACACACAGACACACAAGCATACAAGCATACATACATACATACATACGCCTGTAAAAGGCGCTATAGAAATTATTTATTATTATTATTATTATTGTTACATACATACATTCATACATACATACATACATATATACATACATACATACATACATACATACATACATACATACATACATACATACATACATACATACATACATACATACATACCTACATACATACCTACATACATACATACATTTTATTGACTTTCCCCAAGGGAGCTTTTCAAAGCTAAAAGTAAAACAAAACAATGCCACACAGTTGTAACTGTAAGTGTGTTTGTTTAAACAATTACTGTTCGAAATAAAAACCTTATTTTTTAAAAAACTGTAAACTATCACAAAAACACTGTTTTAAAACAATTATTTGATAGGTAGTTGAGTTGACATTAAAGTTATTGTGGCTGGTAGTCTGTTTATAGAGTGAGTTCTAACGACTCCCTCTGATTTGAGTTGTCTGTATATCTGCGACAGACCCAATGTGTGTGGCGGTAAGGTAAATCCTCATTGTTGTCCCGGATGGCAGCAAAGGACTTCCATTGGACTCTGTATTATTCGTAAGTACATTCACTTCCTGTTGCCGCGTTTCTCAGTCTGCAATTCTTAATAGTATTTTATTTTAAGGAAAATTGTGGCAAGGCAAAACAAGCCTGTCGTTTGAATGGCCGCACTTATAACTCAGTTTTAAAAGAAACTCTAAGGATCCGAAGTGGCCGGTATAGCGGTAATAACATTACTTGTCAAGAGTTTCATTAAAGGCACTTTAGTGTATTAATTTCATCTATGTGTTGAGGAATTATGACAAACACAATATTGAAACTACAATTCAAAGAGATCATAGTATTATCAATGTTTTTATTTGAATGGTCACAATTTTTTTTAACTTTTACCCATGTTTTGTTAAGGTATGATATCTCTCAGTTTTTGAAAATCACTCTCAGGACTTAAACGATTTTAAAATAGTACTCGTCAAGAAATTTCATTTGAAACGTTGAGACGCTACTGAGCGGTATTATCAGATATTTAGAGGCTTGAATCTTTGAGAAATTACTACTTTGACCATCAAAAAGGAATATGTTGTGGTATATAAACATATTTAAAACTATATTGATATAAGGGTTGGCTTTAGATCTAGTTGATGGTTGTACCTATTGTTGATACGATCATTTTCAAAACCAGTTATATAAAGTTTACGATGGTTGTACCTATTGTTGATACGATCATTTTCAAAATCAGTTATATAAAGTTTACGATGGTTCTACCTATTGTTGATACGATCATTTTCAAAATCAGTTATATAAAGTTTACGCTATGTCGTTAGTTATCAAATTATTATAAATACTGTCCTATAAATATAATTAGACATTATTTTATATATTGTTGTTGTTATTATTATTATTTTTATTATTATTATTA
>JANVCH010068554.1:0-16995 GCA_025505405.1 Epizoanthus rinbou | reverse complement strand
ACAGCCGTGAACTATTGTCTGCAGAAATGACGTCATTTCTGCATGTATAAAACTATTGTCTGTAGATATGACGTAACTATTTCACGCCACCTGGAATTAACAGTGCATTTGTACAGTGCATCAGAATCGAGAAAGTATGAAAATGTATAATAACATAACTTATTTCCTCCATTTAACCCCCTTTCCTATTTAGCCTATGAGTTGTAAACAATTTAGGGTAAATATACATTCTTCATATTATTATTTCTTTTCACCCCTGGTGAGGCATACATGTAAGGCTGCAACCAAAGTCTGCCACTGAGCCTTGTCTTTTGCTTTCAAATATGCAATGGCACTGTGAAAATATAAAATAAAATGTGTGTGTAGTGACAACTGGGTGCTTGAATCACCCAAACTTTAAGCTCCCCACTGCAGTAACTACCTTTATTCAAACCTTTTGGCAACCCATAGTTCCTTTCAGTCATGGTATTCACTGTTGCACTGTGTGAACCTTTTTTGAAATAGCTGTATATTTCCCTATATAATATAAGGTTATAAATTTGTACTTCGAGCAGAATTCCGGTTTTCCAGTAATTTTACATCCAGACCCCATTGTTCCTGCCACAAGAAGTTTGGCTTCTGGAAAAAGGTATTCAAAGTTTTATCTTTCATTTCTTTTTGCCAGCCTAAAGCACAGAACACTAAAGGACAGTTAATTGCTAGCATCCCCCTCGCTGTGCTGGACTCAGCCATCTGTTGGTGGATCTTCATGTCCCTCGTGCAAACTACAAGAACCCTCCGCATCAGAAGAAATGTTGTGAAGCTATCTCTCTACAAACATTTTACCAACACTCTCATATTTGCTGTACTTGGTAAGCCAGTGTAGCAATTTAGCTCTCTCGTGGGATAGATTACATGTAGTTATGAGTGGGATCTTTAACAGCAAGATGCGTTTTAGACTGCAGGAATGATTTTTTTGTGAAGATATGAGGGATCTCTGCTTGCAGGGTAGAAAATCTGATTCTTGAAATGACAACTGTCCCTGCATGTACATGTACACCCATATTGTGAAGGATATACTGTACTATGTCAAATTTAAGTTGTTTCATTCCAGTTGTTGACCCAAGGGCAGGTTTTCATTGTATTATGGAGATTGCTAATCAGACTACATTTTTAATAATAGCCTTTGGAGTCAAAAAGTGACCAGTCTCATCCATTAAATTATTGACAAATAATTGGATATCTTTTTTATCCAGGCTTTGTACAAAGCAAGTTACTTGTTTCTTGCTCGAGCAGGTGACATTTGATTTGGCAACTGACTCATGCCCTTGAATAACCAATAAATGTATGCATCATACTTTGTATCTGCCAAAATTATTCCTATAGTTATATGTCTAACAATATATTTGGTAGCACCTTCTTCAGAGACTGTTTCATAGTCCACACAAAGTAGAGAAATAGGGTGTCAAGTTTTTTAAATAGAATCTTACTCATTTGGGTTTAGGAATACTAGTTGAGTTATTCACATTTTGCTGTTCAGAAATTAACTTGTTCACTATAATAATCCTATGAAGACCAACTGGGAGTAATCTGGTACAAATTGTACCTTGTCTCCAGTGCGACATGGTTTCAGCACTATAAATCCTTCTATTGTCACTATTAAGTTTTAGCACTCTTCAGATGTTTCACTCTTCAGATGTTTTTGTTTAATTTTGTTTATACTTTTATTGTCTATCTAAAGGCATGTTTTGTATTTTGCAGCCTCTGTTGTCTACATGATTTGGTCAATCAAGACCCACAGATTCTCAGGCAGTGATTGTGTTGCGGTAAGTCTTTTTACCCTCTGACCACAATCTATTTTCAATTAGAACTTTTGAACCACTGCTTTGACTCCATTTTTTGTTGGCAACATAAGTAGCAACAAATAATGCAAATATACTGATGTTGATTTGCACATACAACTAAAATATATGCGAAAGGTTGCCTATATTTTGCTTTGATTTAGGCAGTTTTTTATGTTTAGAAACTTGTAAGCAATAACAAAGTAATGCATTGTGGGAAGAGTGAGTTGATCCCTTTAAATAAATTACATGAATGACCTCATCTTTCACATACATGTATTATCCACATTCACAGTATCAACAATATGCATTAGGAAAAAAATCAATATAAAGTCTCTCTATCAATGAAAGTATGTTATACTGAGGTCATGCTTTTTTATACGCAGGTAGGCACACCTTTTTACCCAGGACCTCACTGTGATCCATTCGGGATGGCATAAAGCAAGTCAGCTTACAAAGAAACATGAGAAAAATCCTGGTTAAGCAAAGAAGTTTGAAACTTTACAAAATGACACCAAACTAACACATATTGTGGCAATCAAAGTTGAGGGGTAATTAGCTCATTCGACGAAGGAATGAGTTGACAACTATTGTCATTATGAGCTCTGTAAATAACATCAACTTTGTATTTTATCTTAGCTGCTCATTTCTTGTTGTAAGTTCAGAAGTGTATTTTGATGCAATATATGTAAAGTTTCAATGTCACATGGTTCCAATTCTTTTCCTTGACCAGCATTTCCTCCCGTGTATCTTTGCAGTCTTACTTGCTTTTTGCCACCCCAAATGGATGACAGTGAGGTCCTGGTTGGAAATTAGATGAATGAGCTAATACAACTAAACCAATAACATATTGAACTCAACACGTTCAACATAGGATAGCAAGTGATACATTTCAGAGATGATCTTATACAGGGTATCTGGAAAGGTCTGCTGTTGCAGTCTTTCTTTGTGGCATGAAACTTTGAATTCCTTTTCTTGTGATTTATCACAGAACAACACAATCTCTGTTTGGTTTTATCAAATCTAGACTAATTTGAACAAACATTAAGCTACCTGTTTCTTATTGAAAATATAAAAGGTAATGAAAGACCAATTTTATCACTGGTTTTGGTGTTATTTATTTATAAAATACACCTGCAAACCCTGCAACTTTTGACTTTTCTCCTGCAACTCCATGCTTTGTTTTCGATAACTCATCCATTTTAGGTTTCTTTGACATATTCACCATGTTCCCCAGGTCGATCAGTAACAACAATAACCACAACGTCTTCAATCTTCTATGTATTAGCATTCAAACGTAAACTACGGCGTCGTCAATCTTCTATGTATTGACATTCGTTTGAAATAAAGAGAATACTTTCGGTTAACAAGCAAGATTTGTTTCTCCTCAGATGGTGACAAACCTTACTTTGGTTTTGAAAACTAATCCATTTTAGCTTTCTTTGACATATATTTATACTGTTCTCCAGGTCGATCAGTAACAGCATTGACATTCATTACTATTATTATCATTTGCAATGACAGATGATTGTAAAGATTGTAAATCACATTCATCAAAGAAATTCACGTGGCAGCTGATGTCCATAACATAATGGATAACAAATAGGGTATTCAGAATCAAACATTTATTAAGTAAGATAATCCACAAAATAGCAATACAAACGAAGATAAGATTCACCTTTGTGGTACCACAGTTTTGTACACTGTTGACTGTTGTGGAAGTAGGTACTTTCCTTCCCAGCACTTGAATTCAAGATGGCGTTCGCATATAAATAAATTTGACAATTCGATCTCACTAGCGATCTCTTCGTTATTTGCTGCTGTTACAGCTCCCTCACGAATGGAATGGGTAGTGATCTCTAGATCTTCTCGTCTTTGCCTTTAACCTTAACACTCTGACGAATAAAGAGTGCAAGATTCTGAACATTATTAACTCCCATACTGTGAATTTGCCGTCGAATGCAAGACTTCAAGCACGAACCCCCAATGGACTAAGGCCGCAATGGTCACTGGGTAGTATTGCGCAACTTGTCCATTTTGTCGCAGAGGAAAAAAAGTAACTGCATTTTAAAACTGTGATACCACAGGTATCCCAGTAATTAGTGGTGATATATTGATTATGCCAAATTGTTCCCTGATAAATTTTAGAAAAAGTCACGAAACGACAGTGGTGTAGGCCAAACCGTTTCGGAGATATAGGGAATTAAAATCGGCGCGGGCTCATTGCACCCCCCCCCCCCTCTCCGTCTGAATTAGGTTAAATTGAGTACTAAGTGACATAACTATAAAGTACGTGTTGTACATGGACAAAACCCAATGTGTGACTGTTTTGACGATTACCATTAACCCATTGTGTTCTCAGATTCACAGTACCAGTCAAAAGTGGCAACATAATACAACATTTTAATTGTCAATGATTCTTTAATTCCTGTATCATGTTTTTGTGCAGGATGATCTAAACTTCAAAGAAACTGAGATGCATAAATCACAATCCACGGCAGTGTCTCTGGCGTCCGGTGAGTGTTAGATATCGAACTGTGCTTGATATCAGCTTCTACAACTGTGTTTTAAAACATGGGATTCTTTCTGCAATTTTGTTATAGAACACACTCGACTTCAGCTGGATTTGGAAAAGGTTGAACAATTAGAAGGGAAAATTACCAGTGAACTCGATAACTTGAGGGAGAAGATTGACGTCATGACAAAGGTTTGAAACTACAGTTTACAGTTTCTGCATTGAGATGCTGATACGACGGACCATTTGTATTCTACTGTTGTTATTTGTTTATTTGTTAGTCTTAATTTACATTTTATCTACTGTAAAGCGCGCAAGAGCATCTTCCTATGATTTGCTGCGCTATATAAGATTAAATTATTATTATTATTATTTCAACAACTCTTCAGCTTGTCAACCACCGCAATTTCTGTTTCCATGACAACGTTATAGGGTGTCCAATATACAACCGAATTTTAGCATTCAACTACATTTTATGGAAAAATGAGTTCGGTGACCCTCGTTTTTATTTATTGTCATATTTTTATATTGTTGACATAACAAGTAGAACATTTGAGAAAAGTTTTAAAAAATTCTGTGAAGCGGTTTTGGCGCTACCTTATTTTTCTGAAATTTTAAGGTGGCGCTAAAACCGATTCACATAATGCTTTTTAACTTTTCTCAAATGTTCTACTAATGTTATGTCAACAATGTTAACACAATAAAAAATGGGGGTCACCGAACTCGTTTTTGCATAAAATTCAGTTGAATGCTGAAACCTGTTACCATGTAAACATAAATTGCGGTGAGACTACATGGTTCCACAAGTTGAAGAGTTGTTAAAACACCAGTGCCAGCTACTGTCAGCAATCTGCCATGACATATAAGTATGCCTTTCATAAAGTTCAGTGACATAGAAAAATGTCACTGAAACGTCCGTGTCCAAGGAACTACATCTGCATATATAAAACGATCTACAAAGATTTATTCCAGGATTATTTTTGAATAATAGCGTTGTCCAAACAACGGCAATGTAATACGTTAACTCTTGCTTGCTTCAGGTTTTTATTGGTAACACGGATGCCACATCTATTGTGAAGAGATTCCTAACTGAACGGCCCAGGACGAGATTCGTTCGATTTAGGCCAACTGCCTACGAAAAGTATCCAACAATAAGGCTTGAAATATATCGATCTGCAGGTATGTTAGCAATACGTACAAGTTATGGCATATTCAACTTAAGATACTTTGGAGCTAAAATGTGGAATTCAAGTCAAGAAAGTATAAAACTGCTGAACAAGCGGTGATTATTCAAACTAAATTTGAAATTTATGATCCTCTCATACTAACCTCATTTGAAATTCACCAAGCTTGATTAACCCCGAGCTAATTCTGGGTGACAATTGCCTTCTTTGTCTATATTTCATTTCTTCATTGCTAATTGTTATTGTAATTTAATAGGCCTATTGTTATTTTTTATTGTTTGCTGTTGTTATCCAGGTACTTTTAAGCGAAATAAAAGTGCGACTATTTCAGATATCTAGTAAAAGGTTAAAACTTTACAATACAACACAATACTTTTGTAACTTGTTTTGTAATTCGCTGCTAAGTAGACATTAGTCCAGGGAAAAAGCTTGTTCCAGTGTTTCTCAATCAGGGAAAAAGCTTGTTCCAGTGTTTCTCAATTTTCCCTCCGTTTCCCCAATATTCCCAACATTCCAGTTATATCCTAGTTTCACCCAGTCGGTTTTTCTCAGTTTTGTTCGGTGTCTCTCAATTTCTCTCACTTTCCTCTAGTATCGCTCTCTTTTCCTGTTTTCCTCTGTGGACCAAACAAGTAGAGATATGCATGTTTTATGTTCCGTTCAAAATAGTTGACAACTTGCATTGTTTAAAGGCAAAATGACACTATTTTAAAAAAAATAACGTTTTGAGGTATATATGTACATGAGCAAGAAAGCCTTTTACCCTTCAAATCAACGTGTTCACCTTTTGCTCCAGACGGATCTTTTTGCTGGTTGGTTACAATATTAGTTGTACAGAAAACAAAGTTTTGGACTTGAAGGCATACCCAGACAAAGATTGCATCTAACATACATCGGACTGCAAAAGTACTTGGTACTTTTATAAGAAAATATTAATTATCTGCCTTGAAGCTTGAACTCTGATCGCCAATTTCTTGTAAAAAGCAATTACACGTGGTAAGTAAAATGATATGCAAAGTTACCCTGGGGGACGGGGCGTTCCAATCAGCTGCGATCAAACTATGCAACAGTCTCCCAGAAGAAATCAGGCAAATAGACTATCTGGATTGTTTTAAATCAGGCATTAGGACCCGTTTTGTTCAAGCTAGCTTTTTATTCATTGTAATCACAATATCTATTTTTATTTTTATTAATATATTTAATTTTAACTTGTATAAAGTAGTCTTATCTAAAAGCCTGATTTCTAACTACAATCTTTTTTTTTCTTTTTCTTTTTTTTCTCTTTTTTTTAACTCTTTATTTTTCTCTCTTTTTTTTCTCTTTCTTCTAACTACAATCTGATCCTCAATCTATGATCGCGCTCTCAGTACCGTCTTACAGTACCCAAGTCAGTCTCTGCCACTTATGGTGATCGAGCTTTCTCAATAGCTTCTCCTAGACTCTGGAATGAACAGTTTCTCGCCATCAGAAACTCTGAATGTGTAGACCAATTGAAGTCCCGCTTAAAAACACATTTGTTCCTTATTTTTTGTACGCTTTCTTAACTTTCAGCTTTTTATTAACTTTAACTTTTTTTTAGTTAGTTAGTTAGTTAGACAGTTATTTTTCAACTTATAAATAATAGCTCTTATTTATATGTAAACGCATTGAGGCTGGCAAAATGCGTGCTAAAAGCAGTTATTATTTTTGTTATTATTAGTATTAGAATTTTTTTGCCTAGATTAATCCCGTGTAGTTGTTGAATATGTTCGTAAAATACTATTCTCCATGGTAAGATTATTAAAATTTTAAAGTTAAAGTTTGATAAAAAACATTTCAAAACAAACATTTCGATCGACGCCTGAAGATGATCGTGTTGATCGGAAACGTTTTTTTTGAAATGTTTCAATAATGTATATGTATATGTATTATAATTTAGTTTTATCTTAATTCTTACACTGTAATACGCATATGAATATATACTATCATGTACTATGCGCAATATTATTATTATTATTATTATTATTATTATTATTATTATTATTATTATTATTATTATTAACATTTCAATTACTCTTGATCCTTTGCACACCATTTACAGACTTGCCTTGGAGATGTGGTTCCATTAACTATGATGGCAACAGTTATATAAAAGTCAGACCTGGAAAATGCATCACGTCAAATATTCAGCCCTGCAATAACTCTTCTTTATACTGTGCAGGCTCCAATGGAACAAACTTCTTGTATCATGTCAGTCAAGGTAACTGCGCCCTCCTTCCTCATTATAATAATTGAAACAAGCTGTCTGAAATCTGGTCAAACCAATAAATTATGGAGAGATTCTTTCCTTTTTGTTTCATTCACATCTCAATTGCCCTATTTCACTATTACGTCACAGTTTGTTTAGATTTTATAAATTCAAGAAAAATACAAACAAGCTGCAATTTATTGCTTTCAAGAAAGATAAACCATTGTTTCTATATATTTCAATTACTTTTCTCTTCAATTACAAGTCTCTTTTGATTTTGGACTTTCAAAATCTGTGTTACTGTTGCATTGTGGGATTGAAGTGGGGGAAAACAAAATATAAACAAACCACATTTCAGCTCAGTCCCGGCACCAGCGAAGCTATGAAACAAATTTGTTGTTACATTTCACTGTTCATGTGATCTTACGAACCAGATATAACATAAAGTTGGTGGATATGAACCTTTACCAGCAAAATAAATCACTTTTTGTTTAACCTCTGACGTAATAGTGAAATAGGGCAATTGAAATATGCATTTGCAGTATTGGTTTGTGGGATCGTTTGGGTGAACGGGGCCCAGTCCTCTTGTAGTTTCTGGAGTGGCGATTTACAAGAGCGGATGAGGGAGCGAGCGGGTCAAGCATTGGCGCATGTGCTTGAAATTTTATCTGCTTATCAGATTGACTAATAAAGCGAAACAAAATTACATCACACTTTATTATATCAATGTGAAGCATGGCCGGAGTGGTGGGGAAATATCAATGGGCGGGTTTATAGGTTCTTACGAGTTTAAAGTCCCATTTGCGACCAAGATGCTTTGCGGGTGTTTGTTATGGTTTACAACTCATTTGGCATTACAGTGTCTTTATTGTCACAGTCCACGTGAGGTGTCATGCTCTTGTTTGTTTGGGCAACAAAACAAAACAAGATTGGAACATATTTTGAAACACTTACAAGTCAACGTAAGAAAACATAATTTTACATCCTGAATTTATTGGACCCCAACAGATCCAATTATATATACTCGCAAAGGATTTGGGGTGCAAATGGGTCTTTAAGTTATTTGTTGAGAAATAATCAAGCAAACTCTTTCTGTTTCTAGCATCTATTTGGATACAAGACATACAGGTAGAAAGAGCAATATACACGCATCTTCTAATTTGCAGAATGTGCTAAACAACAACTCAGATAACTCAATCGTTACATTATGAACACGTTCAGTCAAAATAACACTGTATTACAGTATACATCCTTAACTAATCCTATGTAGATTAATTTAACAATCTATTATCAGTTTCCAAGAGATATTTTGAATCATTCTATTATTGCACCATTTATAGATGATTTAATAACAAACTTCTTGATTATCAATTGTTCCTTTTTCCACGTAGCGGTTTCTTTCATTAGAAAGATTAAGCATCCCGTAAATTTCTCCCGAGAACGGCAGGCAGTGCTCACCATGACCTCAATTTTGGCGCATTTGCCATTTAACATCTCCCGTTTCCTACGCCAGGAGATGTGTTTTGACGTTTGACAGCACGGCATTTACGCGAAGCTTCAACAGAACAAAATGGCGGACCTACGTAAATCGGCAGACGGTTGCTTGTCATTTCCCGTTCGCGGTTTACGCGATGCTTAAACTCTCTATTAATTGAATGACGTCCGTCAATAGAAATATTTTATAATAACACTTTGTCAATGCCAAACATAAAAACAGAAAGTCAAAGCTGGCAAACAGCGAAAATGTTGCAATCCTATTTCAAAAACGTTGCAGTTGGTGATGTTTTAAAGTACATAAAGTCGGCTCCAGAGAATATATATGTCAGACTGCCTGTCAACTACCGTATTAGTCCCACACGTTCGTGTTTTAAAAATTCCTCTGATTAAAAAGTTTTTAAAGGGGCTCTGTCACGGTAATGCGCATGCTCTCAAGTCCTGTCAAGAACAATGCCTTCACAGTCACGAAACACAAGTTGTAAGCTCATGGATAACAAGAAATGATAAAAATGGTTATAATTTTGTATTGTGAAAACAAAGTGTCTAAATACAAGAAACACAATTTTGACAGGGAATGGATTTAACGTATTTAATGTCTAGCCTGGACCGAAATTAAATTGAAAGTTTGTAATTCATTTTAATCTTCCCAAATTTTAACCATCCACGTTCCTTTACAACTTATCGTCGTCTCTTGTGTTTTTCTGCCACGGTAACCTGTTCTTTTTAGATTTCCTGTGATTTGTGGAGAATTTCGTACATCGTAAAAATGCCTTGAAATAGCCGTGACACAGCCCCTTTATGGTTTAAAACAGTAGCAGATAGTTGAGGAAAAGTAAATAAATAGTTACCTACCTACATAAGATCCTAGGCTACAAATGCAATGACTGACTGGCTCGTAGAAGTCATCAAGAATTATACTTAAACTTGTTGCAGAAGTTTCTATCTCAGACGTACGTAATTACAGGAATGACCCAGCCCACAATTGGCGATAATAAACTAAATAGCTTTCAAAAGTTGTATACTTTTGTTTAAGGTTCTACAATTTTGTTTTGCAGAAATCAAACGAGTGCCGTTGGAGAAACTCTGTCTAAGAATCAAGATTCTTGGCATATTCTTTGGCCGAGACGTGAAGGTAAGATTTTATTTGGCTGATGGTTTCTAGGAAGTTGTTACGTTTTTAGTTTGGATTTGGATTTCTAGTTTTGAAACAAAATCGATTTCGCTGCAGCCTCGTCAATAGACCATTTTACAGTTCTGTGAAAGGTAGCCAAGCCTCGCCTGTCACCGAGGCTAACGTTGAGTGGGCATTGATACAAACCCTCTTCCTTTTGATATGCATATTATAGTAATAAATACTACGTCTCTAAGGGTACATTCCTTTTGTACAATCCGAATCCAGATTCCTAAAATCTGGGTTGTTCGGATTTCCTGTCAAATGGAATGGAAAATCTAAAATCGGATTTTAAAATCTGGGTTGTTCGGATTTCCTGTCAAATGGAATGGAAAATCTAAAATCGTGCTGACTCCTGGGAGAACTAGTGTAAAGCCAAGTAAACTCAGACTGCTGGAAAATCGTTTTATATTCTTGGTTGGAAAAGGAGATTCTCGGGTATTTTATTTTCGTTTATCTGCTTTTTGACAGCAAAATATCTGAAACACACCTGGAAATTCGTGTAAATTTGAAGCTTGAAAACTGTCCGAACCCAGTTCAGAAGATAATTTTATGTAGCTCAGTGAATCCCTCATCTTATCTTAAAATGATATCTAATTCCTATCTCTTGCATATGCGAAGTGTATTATATAATGTGATAAATCAGAGTTGTTGCTTTTGGCACTCACCGAGACATGTTGTTTTCAGGTGGAGACATTCGTTATCATGTACAAGACCCACTGCCAGTGCATACTGGATACAGCTATCAATGCTAACTTTGAAGAGGTAAACGGTGGATTGTTGATAGTTGACTGCTGTTACTTTTACGTCTGTTTACACTAACGACGCAAGTGTAAGCGCTACATAAAGGCCTTCACACCTGAACGCAACCAACACCGAGCCATGCAAGCATGTTTGTTCCAAATGACCATAATAAAAAAGATGGCGACTGGTACATTTACCCATAATTCTTAGCGCATGAAACCCTAAAAACACTCATAAAAATGTACTGGATTGAAAAGTCTTAAAAACTTCAAACGTAGCATTCACAATGTTTTTAATATAGGGATGAATTTCGCAAAAATATATGGCTTTCTATGTGCCTATTCGTTGTGTTGTGTTGTGTTGTGCTAGTTTTAAACAGTCCGCCCTACTTGCCATAAGATCTTTAAAAGTGCCTAGTCACTTGCGCAGGACCAGCCCTCCCAGTCTAAACTTGGGAGTATTCAATTAGATTAGATAGATTAGATTAGATTGAGCGCAAACAACGCGCAAAAGACAAGCATCACAAGAAAATAAATAGGAACATTTCCCTTGCGATTGCGTTAATTGACTAGCAGAAAGGTAGATGCAGAAACCTAAAGAACTTACAAATACAGGAGATGCAAATACAGAGACCTAGCTTACAGATGAAATATTGTGATTGTAACCTGAGGAGAAGAGAAGAGTGGGTATGAAGTTCAGCAATTGACGTCTGAATTTGCTCGACTCACGTTTGGACAAGAATTATCGTTTGATTATATGTTGAATGATTTTAATTTAGCGTGCAGAGTTCGATTTAGGGTTTTAGAATTATAATTTGTAATGTCAACGTTTTTTGGGCCTGATAGGGATTATTCTTTGCATTATCTCAGAATGATTTTATATAATTCGCACTGATATGAACAGGCCGTTTACCATCATTGAAGAAGCAGACTTAGGACTAGATATCATATGACAGCGGTCCTTTTCTTCCTGAATAGATCAAGAACTTTCTGTTCCACTTCTGGCAAGGCATGCCGGACCATCTGAAGCCCCTGATGGAGACCGAGGCTGTCCCGGATGTAGTGTGTGTCTGTGACTCGATTCTATACAAGGTAAAGCTTGGACTGTGTACTAAAGGCTCTTTCCATTTCTCGCCCGATATGGTTGGTCCAACAGGTCAGTTATCAAATGTAACGCGACAATAACCAAACTGGCCCTACACATGGATTGAAGTTACTCAATTCTCCCAGGGCCAAAGCGCGAGAATTTTGGTGACTGGTGGCCGGAAAAAATACACACGCGCGCTTTCGCCCCGAGTATCAGTGGCCGGGCCGCGCCTGTTGAACTTTAGTAGAACACGAATGTCGCCAATTTTAATAAACCAGTATTTGTATAATCGAAGAAAATCACTGTACCTCTGACAGAAGTGTGGTTGCTTTGTTCAAGGTTTTAATGGATGTTCTGGTGCCTTCAACGATGCAAGACATCCCGGATGGGTAAGAACGTAGATACGTATGAGTGACAGTGTGCGACTACGAAAGGTGTGAGGAACCGTGATACAGAACTCCACATTGGCACACCTGATACACGTACATGTACACTTACGCATTCACTTTAGTACACACGCACACGCACGTACAGTTACACATACACATACACGTACACGTACACGTACATACACACACACATACACGTACACGTACACATACACGTACACATACACGTACACGTACACATACACGTACACATACACGTACACGTACACGTACACGTACACATACACATACACGTACACATACACGTACACATACACATACACATACACGTACACGTACACGTACACATACACATACACATGCACATGCACATACACATTATACACATGCACATACACATACACAAACACACGGACACACACATATAAGACATTGTAAATTCCATTGGTTTTAATGTCGATTTTCTCACTTGCAGTTTACTGGCAGATATTAGAACGTTTGCACGACAACTAGAGAATTGGATATCCGCCGCTACAGAACAGTTGCCGGAATATATTAAACTGGGAAAACTTCAAGGTATCTGAAACTAGTTTGGGAAACGAAGCAAAGCATAATTTATGTAGTTGGTTAGATACTCCTAGCTTTGAGCTGTTCAGATTGGTTCTAACCAGCTTCGGCTGATAAAAAAAACTAGTAGTGACCATTTCTGACGTCTTCTGACCAATCAGTTTAGACCTCGTTCCCAGGGTCATCTGGCGCACAGATGGCCCTTGGAACGAGGTTGACCAGTTCTGATCAGTTTTGAACTCCCACACACAATTTCCCTAGTACTGAATGGAAGGGAATCCTCGACTGAAAAACACTTTTGCTATGAATTAGAACTTTAGTATTGTCTTATTCAGATTGGCGGTATATAATCGATAACTCAATTCAGAGAACCAATGCCATCTTGAAATATGACATACTAATGGCCACTACCAGGCCACAGTCTTGGTGCAACAGACTGCCGTAACACTTTGTCACCGGTCGGCGAGTACCTGCTCTTAAATGATGGCTCAGTGAAATTGAAATTCCAAACAGCCAAACTGTGTCACTGTTGTCTGCTACCAACTTTATGTGTCAGTTTCACCCTGATTACTTTCCACTCATTTATTTGTTCTATAATTGTAATGACGGACCATTTCAGATCGTAGAAGGTGTGGAAGAATGATTTTGTTTTGTACAATCCTTGGCTGCAAATTTTATTCGCTTCTGTGTCTCATTCTCTCTCTTTTTCTTTGTAACTTTGTGCCATGCAAATTAGCTCATGCATGGCTCTTTTCAGCTCATGCAAGGTTGTGCGACATTCTTCCGTTCTCCCCTCCCCCACAAAATCAACTGGTCGGCTCCTAACCCGCCATTCCTTTCTTTTACGCAGTGGTCAGAAGGTTCGTACAGTCACTCAGGAGGCAGACATCATTTCTACACCTTGCACAGGTGCGATATCAATACAACTGCTCCTTTACTGCTGTAGTTGTGGTGCTGCTGTTGTTATTATTATTATTGTTGCTGCGCTTGCTGCTCTACTGCTCTTGCTCTTGCCGTCGTAGTTGCTGTTGTCGTTGTTGCTGTTACTGCTGTTTTAAAAATGCTTGTTGCATAAACAAGCAATTCGACACTCGCAACTCACATTGTACATCTGTTCTCCTCACGCATGCGCAGACCTCTCGGCCTGTGTTATCCAACGAGGACATCATTGAACAGATGCTCAGTGACCTTGAAAAGGTGGACAAAAGCATTTTTGGTACCCAGTCCCTCTATACCAAGACCGAGAATGATCAGGACATGGACTTTGATCGGGAGTGTAAGTATCGAACAGCCTCGTTTCCAGGGTCTTCTCGGCGTTCAATATGGCCGTCTGCAACGAGAAGATTATGGATAACTCAACTGAAAGTTGATGTGTTGTGCTTTTCGCCGTAAGGGTGGAAGGTTTGAGCTGACGTTTCCAGCACTAGTCCTTCGTCAGAGCAAGAAAGGAGAAAACCTGGTAAACAGCAAATCACGTGACCACCAAATCTCGTGATTTGGAAACACGTGATCTGCTGTGTGCTAGATTCTTCTCTTTTCAGACGGCCATATTGAATGTCGAGAAGATCCTAGAAACGATGTTGAGTCTCAACAAAACGAACATGTCACTTTATTAAACGTTCTTCTCTTACAAACTGATCTAAACAGCTGGATTGAAATACGTGTTTCTCGTAACCGAATTCTGAGCAGAGTCCAAGAATAGAAACGAAACAGATTTCGATTTCATGGCCTCCTTAAAAACCGGTTTTTAGCTGTTTTTGTCAAAAGCAAATCAGAATTTTATATTTTATATCAACACAGACTGTGAGTGTAATTCACTATTTTCACAATACTTCTGCACAAATCAGAACCAAACTGACACACCCAGAGACAGACTGGGCACTTTTGATTTTATACTCTTCGTAAAACAAATCTAGATCGTTAATGTACAATTAGCATCGAGTTGTAAAACGGTCATAGACCAGCGAATACTGGGTCAAATTAAATTACGTACAAAGGTGCTACCTTTGCTCTAACATCTGCAGATGGTTAGACCTTCACGTCTTCTCGGATAAGGACGTTAAACCGTAGGCCTAGTGTCCCAATTAGCTCATACGAGCTAAATACATTTGACACTTAAATAAAGCTACTCACTCACTCACTCACTCACTCTGGCACTTACTCACTCACTCACTCACTCACTCATTCACTCACTCACTCACTCACTCACTCACTCACTCACTCACTCACTCACTCACTCACATGTGTAATATCACTTTGATTTGGTTCGTAAATCCCGGTAATTTATTGATTAGTGAAAATCGCATCTCTGCGCGGCCATGTAATATCTTCCACTTATTTCACAAAGAAAGGGATTAGAGGCTGCAATACGCTACTTTGCTATAATAGTGCAAATTCGTTCTCGTTCCAGTTCACTCTGGGTCCAAAATGTAATGACTCAGTCATAGTTTTGTCTCAATAATTCAACCGCACATTGGTGAAATAATGAGTCCTGAGTGAACTGGAACTGCCCTTTTTGGAAGCATAAGTTTATTTCTTTCTTTCAGTGAGATCTGTTTGTTTGAACTATTTTCTCTCGAGTGTCCCTTGTACCCCACTCACCGAAATCCTGCGCCCGTTCTAGATTTACACAAATTATGAACAGAAATCTCAGTGTTGTTTATATTTCTGCTCCAGGTTTCGCCATCAACCGATTACTACATTACTACGATGATACCCGAGGTATTTACCCCTCCATGTATCAAACTGCTGCATGGATCATGTGCAATGTTATACAAACTGATGCAAACCCTTCTATTACTCGCATTACTGTCTGTACATCTGTATATTATAACACATTTTAGATACAATCCTGGACAAAAAGATCAGGGACAGTCTCTATTTTTATAGTATTTTTACACTAGCTATATGCCGTTCTCAACATGTAGGTCAGCCTATCCATTTTTCGTTCAATCATTTCCGCCCTTTTCCCCCTATACAATGTTGAAGTAACATCTTGGCTACAGTACGAACCCTTTCCCACCGTAACTAAGTCAACATTGAACGGGGGAGAAGATTCTCTGTGTAACTCGAAGCATAATCGGCGCTACGGATTTCAAAGCCTTTATATTTGTGTTTATATATATATATCAGTAGTTTCCAATCCTAACGTGTAAGGCTCTACATAGGTTTTGATGTGCATAGAGAGTTTATGAATTACAATCCTCAGTCAACTGAAATAGGCGAGCTAACCTTCTCTGTTGATTTGCAGTCTTGTATGTTGACGGACGAGTCTCCTGTTATCCTTGCCAAAGCAATAAAGAACCCGACAGAGATCGCCGGAATGAGAAAAGCAAATGTAAGTAGTATTCACGATGCTTTTAACTGGGAGAAAATATGAATTCTGAGCATTCAAACGAAATCTGTTTTTCATTTTTTTCTATTTCCACACACCTATTATAATGTGACTATATAAAGGTAAACACACAACGTGTGAACAAAGAATATCAAACACCAAGAGCTTACAAAAAAACGCAGACTGTTCCAAACGTAACAATCGAGCTACTTGTCAAAGTGAGACAGCAGGCAGCTGGGGGTGGGGGAAGGTCGGGTATATGTAGAGGATTCGGACATAAATATATTGCACCGGTCCAATAGTCCTTTTCACAGTTCCCAAATTGTAACGAAGCCTTTGCCTGAAACTGAGGCGAATGTTGTCCTTACACTGTTAGAGACGTGAAATGTTTTAACATCACAATAGTTATAATTTGCACATCAAAAGAAAGAAGGTTTGTATCAAAGCATGGACAACTTTCG
>JANVCH010068543.1:0-10427 GCA_025505405.1 Epizoanthus rinbou | reverse complement strand
TTCAGCATCCATCCTTCTCCGTTTCAGCACCCATCCTTCTCCTTTGCAGCACCCATCCTTCTCCTTTGCAACACCCACCCTTCTCCGTTTCAGCAACCACCCTTCTCCTTTGCAGCACCCATCCTTCTCCTTTACAGCACCCATCCTTCTCCGTTTCAGCATCCATCCTTCTCCGTTTCAGCACCCATCCTTCTCCTTTGCAGCACCCATCCTTCTCCTTTGCAACACCCATCCTTCTCCGTTTCAGCACCCATCCTTCTCCTTTGCAGCACCCATCCACCGTTTCAGCCCCCATGCTTCTCCGTTGGAGCACCCTACTCTGTTGCAGCACTCTTCATTCTCTGTTTTAGCACTCTTCCTTCTCTTTTGCAGTATCCTTCCTTGAGAATTCTTTACTACCCCAGTGTAGTAGCATTTAGCTGTCAACTAAAGACAAATAAAATATGTTTGCATTTGAAGACACTAGTGCAAAAACGATATAAGTGACTGTTGATAAAGATCTCAGATCTCCCTAAGTATTCCGCTATAAGTATCCTCTTTAATAACCTTTGGGAGAATATAATTTTTATACAAAGTCACTTTAAATGGTTTTTGAACTAGACTCTTCATTTTAACTTGTTTAATTTAATTAAGCAAGCGCCCTTTTTCACGTGAAATATTATATACATACCCTGTATGCTTAGTTGAGGAAATACGGTTCTGTGTAACCACTAGGGTTTCTAACAACTTATAATTGATTTATTACATGTAAAGTATATGTCTCATGATAAAGGGAGGGATCTTGAAGCTGTTCTAAGGATATTTGCCAATCAGTGAGCTTCAGTCTACCATTGGTTGAGTTCTTGACTGACAGTGGAACCAGACACTAAAAGATGGTTACAATTACTGTAGATCTTGAGCTGTGATAATGCCTTAACTTTACAAGGTGCATGTTAATGTTTACTTAATACTACATGTATAATGATAATGGATCACTTTTTCTCTACAGGCTACCAAGAACCTGATCTGTTAGTACCAAGTGTTCCAAACCATGCAACCCAGCAGGCCCAGTCTGTGCCACAGGTTGGGGCAAATAATTCATTTGACTACCAGGGAGCACAACAGACTCCGTTTGCACCTCAAGTAGGGGCAGACAACTCATTTGGCTACCAGGGGGTAGAACTGCGTCATGATGTTGGTGATTCGTATGACCATGAGAGGGGAGTTGAGGACACTCCAGGAGACAGTGACAGTGAAAGCAGAAGCACAGCAACAAGTGGCTCGTCTCCTGAGGATCCCAACGTGGAACCAGGAGATGCTTGGCTCGAAGAAGAGATTGACGACACTGAACTTGCTGCTGTGGAACAACAGTTTAATGTCACTGCAGAATCATCTGCTGCCGGACATTTTACTGGTTTTAGTCATGGAGACCAGTTTAACCAGTTTGACCAGCTTGGCCAGAATGATATAGGTTATCAAGCTACATTTTTTGACTCAGGGGCTCCACCAAGCCCGAACAGTACAGCTGCTTCAGCCATAAGTCAGCCTCAAACAGATAGACAGCAGAATGTAGAGCCAGGTAATTTCCAGCCATTCTCTAATGTTCAGCCACATATTAGCCAAGACTCTCAAACTAGCACTGGCACCCAACCTCCACCCACTACCAAGTCACTTGAGGCTGTATCATCAGACTCTGTGAATAACCCTGTTCTGCCAGCTTCTATTCCACCAGATATACATCACCCCCAAAGAAACAACTCACTGCTTGCAGCCACAGGTGAAAGTCAGTCAATATTTGCGCCAAGCAGTCAAACAGCATTTTTTCAACCCAGCATTCTACACCAGCAAAGTGGCAACCTAGAGTTTCCGCCATTGAATCGAACAAGTGAGAGAACAGAAGCACAACAGTCTGCTACTCCACCTCAGCCGAGTAGTGAATCAACTACAGCCCCATTTTTTGACTCAACAAAGTCCCGGGTTCCAACAGCCCCTAGCAGTTTATCAGCGTTTACTTTAAATCAACCACAGACTGCAATCCAACCGCAGGTAGATTTATTTGAAAATCAGCCACTAGCTGCACCAAGTCTAGCAGCTATGTTTCAACCCCCCAGCATTCCTCATCAACCAAGCGACAGACAGGAATATCCACCATTGCCACAAGCTAATGAGAGTATAGAAAAAAGACAGTCTGTTCCTCCACCTCTGCCTACCAGTGAATCAACTGCAGCTACATTTTTTGACTCAATGAAATACGAGTTTCCTCCAACATATAGCAGTTCATCAGCATTTGCTTCCAATCCGCTCCAGGACAAACGTCAACAACATATAGCCCCGACTGAAGTGCAGCAGGACCAGCCAGTAGCTACATCGATGTTCTGTGGCAGCACCGCCCACCACCCGAGTGATGATCCAGACTTTCCACCACTGGCACAAGCTAATGAGAGTGCAGAAGCAAGGCCGTCTGTTGCTACATATCATCCCACTAGTGAATCGACTGCCCCCACGTTTTTTGACTCAATGAAACCCCAGATTCCTCCTGCACCTAGTAGTTCACCTGCATTTGCTTTCAATCAGTCCGCAAACAAAAGTCAACAACATGTAGCTCCAACTGAGCTCAATCAAGACTTTCCACCACTGGCACAAGTTAGTGAGAGTGTGGAAGCACGGCAGTCTGTTGCTCTACATCAACCTGTGAGTGGATCAACCTCAACTGCATTTCCTGGCTCCTTGACGCCCCAGTTTCCACCAGCACCTAGTAGTTCATCAGCTTTCGCTGCAGAGCATCTCCAAACAGTTAGCCAGCAGAATATAGCACCAACTGAGTGCATGCCACCAGTTGCACCGAGCAGTGGGACATCAATCTTCCACCCCAACATGCCACACCAGGAAAGTGATAGCCAAGAGTTTCCACCATTGTCTCAAACCAGTAAGAGTATAGAAGTACAAAACCCTGTCACTCCATCTCAGTCCACTAGTGAATCAAATGTATCCACGTTTTTTGACACAACAAAATCCAACTTTCCGCCAGCTCCCAGCAATTCATCAGATTTTGCTTTACGTCAACCACAGAGTGAAAGCCAACAGCACGTAGATCCGTTTCTATTTAAGCCAGCAGCTGCACCAAGTCAGGCAGCTATTTTCCATCCCAGCATTTCTCACCAACAAAGCAGCAACCAAGATTTTCCACCATTGATTCAAGCTAGCGAGAGCGTTGGAGCAAATCAGTGTCTTGCTCAACCTCGGGTACCACCAACCTCAAGAGGTACACCAGCATTTGCCTTAAATCAGCCACTATCAGAGAGCCAACAATATGCAGCCCCAACTAAAAATGAACGAGCAGTTGCACAACATAGTGAGGCATCAGTGTTGCAATTCAGCACTCCTCAACAGCCAATTGAGTTTCCTCCCTTACCTCAGGAGAGTAACAGCATCAAAGCAAGTCCATCACAAAGTGAGCAACAAAGCACAAACAAACCAGCTACATTTGCTGAATCAGTGAAGGCACAAATTCCACCAGGATCGGATAGATTATCGGCCATGAATCAGGCGCAAGTAGAAAGACAGCATGGTGTTGCACCAATAGAAAGCCAGCCATCATTTGCACCAAGAAGTGAGACAGCAACATTCCCTACTGGCTTTGTTCACCAGCCAAGTATCAGTCAGGAATCTCCATCATTGGCTGAAGATAGTAACAGGGTCAGAAAAGGAATACCTGGTAGTCAACCTAGGCCTGCTAGCGAATTTGTTGCAACTGAAATGTCACCGCCAGGCCCTAGTAATCAATCTCCCTTTGCTGAAGATCAGCACCAATCAGAACGCCAACAGAATGTAGCCCAAGCTGAATTGCAGCCTGTACTTGAAGCAAGCAGCAGGGAAGCAATGATTCATGGTATTGCTCATCACCAGCCAAGACACAGGCAAGAGTCCCCATTTGAAGCTATTGCAAGAACACAACTTCCTGGCAGTCAACCTCAGACCACCAGGAAACCAACCGGTGCTACATTTTCTGACTCGGTCAAGACCAGTATACCGCCGATCGCTAGCAGTCCATCTGCACTGGCTAGAAAGCAACCCCCGCGTGCAGGTCCAACTGAACACCAGCCATCAGGGGCACTAAATGCAAGCATCAACCCAGTATCTGTAAGTACACTACAGTCTGTGAAATCTGTGTTGTAAAGCCTGCAGTTCACGTTGTACATACATGTATAATACAGCTCTTTCATTGGGCAACAAAGATTCGTTACTTATCAATTTGACTAGACTAAATATATTCTTTTTTGCTAACCCCTGACAGAGGGGATGCTGTATTTAATAAGGGAGGTAGTCTACAGCTAGAGAGGGTGTTGTTGTACAGTACCATACCTGTTCTAATAAATGCTCATGAATTTATTAAATTCGTATTTTTAGGTCTCGCATTCATGAAAAAGATATTTTTAATCCGTTTCTCTAAATGAACGTCCACACACATGTACTTACAACACAACTTACAGTACATATTACATCCACAAAACGTAAATTAGTTAACGGCTGAACATTCTGGGTGCCGTCCTTTTCCAAATTGTCATCCAAGGATCGGACCAACAAAAGGGTAATACTACATCAAAACCACTGCAAGCCTTTGTATTGCTGTTAATATTATTGGTGTGTCCACTGCTCTAAAGCAGGTAATGAACTAATAATGAACCGTTCAAAGAACAATTTGTGCAAGTTCATGCCATACCGAATTCCACAGAAAAAATTGGCCAATCAACGTTCGCCTTTCAAAGCTAATAATATATTCCATGATCATGTTCATGTTCTTGGCCAAATTTTGCCACAGCTTTGGAGGCTTGTGTTTGTTAAGTCAGTCAAATCGAAATCAAATCAAATGGTAGATTGCAGTTATTGGCATTAAAGGCTTGCATCTGTCTCGTAGTTCAGAGTTCACAGCCCATAAAGTGCAATACTTGAGCCCCACTGGGAAAAAACGAAGCCCTTCAAGGGAATAATTTTATTTCCTACAAATAGTGGGTACACTGGGGAGTTATATTTTAAAACTTGCAGCAGTGGACACATGTACCCTAAGGGTTCTATTTTCCATCAGGAAGGGAAACATTTATTAGAGAGAGGAATGCAGTACAGTAGTGTTGTTCCGAGAGCAGATTTGTCAGTTGTTCAAAGAGTGGATTTGTGCTACCCATCCAATAAATACTTAGGCGTTAGCTAGTGGGCAAGTGTTAACTGTTTGCGAATCATTTATTTTATCCAGTGGGTAAGGATTTATCGACTGGATAGTTCTATCCACTCTTTGAACAGCAATAGGTTGGTACATGTTAGTACTTCTACAGGAATTGATATAAATTGATGTTTTTGTTTTTCTTGTTCTTCTTCTTACGGTTAGTCTTCAGAGGGTGTACCATCTGGTAGCAGTGCAGCTCAGCCACGTACAACGGGAGTGATGCAAACACCTGAAAAACAAGGTCAGTTCACAAACTGTTGCCCTATTTTAATTCATTGATCAGAAAGAAATTGTGAAGGCATTCATGCGTGACATGAGACAAAATGACGTCAGTTTTTGTCTGTTTAGAGGATGAAATATTGATTTTGAACAACAAAAACAATTGGCCTTGGCAATTGCACAGGAAGGATTCACTGTTTCATTTACTCCAATGATACAATTTTTTATGAAAGAAATATCTGTCTAATTCCTTTAGTTATTGCTTTTTGTATCGCAGTTAAAGTTATTTTTGCGATGTACGAAATTATCCACAAATCAAAGGAAATACAAAAATAGCAGGTTACCGTGGTAGAAAAACACAAGAGAGATGATGTGTGGATGGCTAAAATTGGGGAGGATTAAAACGGATTAATTTGGGTCCAGGCTAGACATTAAATACATTAAATCCATTCGCTGTCAAAATTGTGTTTCTTGTATTTAGAAACTGTCGTTTTTACATTATATACCCATTCAACAATATTTTTCATCCTTTTGAGCTTACAACTTGTGTTTCATGACTGTGAGGCTTCGTTCCTGACATGACTTGAGAGTATGCGCATTACCATGACAAAGCCCATTTAAACAAAACGCAATGTTTTTTTATATGGGATAGTTTAATATTCAGAAATACTTGAGCCAAAGATATATGTTGATGATGTGTTCGTATTATTGAACACGTCTTTTCGTATTGATCTCAGGTAGACAATACTCAGTTAATTCCTAAGTATATCGAGAAAGTAGTAATTAAAGTTGATTATAACTGCCCACTCTGAACATAAGATGACTTCCTTGAATTCAATCTGAAAGTAAAGGTAATATAACAATTTTAGTGTAAAATCACTTTATCGAAGAATGATATATTGAACGCCTGAGAGTTTGTGTTACGTTCTTCGTAACGTGCAGAGACTGTTGTGGTTATACTATCCCTTCGAGAACAAGATATTTTTGATGCATTGATTGCACTGATAAACGTCAACTGAGAATTTTCCACTCTCACGGGAAAAAGACGAAACACTTAAACTTGCGGTTGATTAACCCATTAGTTAGCTTCTTAGCCGGCATAGAAGACCAGTTATTTTAGAAAGTTGAGCCTTCGTCGAATGTTTAAGCATTGACAACATCATCATAATCATCGTCATCATCATCATCACCATCGTCATTATCACCATCACCATCGTCATTATCACCATCACCATCACCATCACCATCATCATCACCATCACCATCACCATCACCATCACCATCACCGTCACCATCACCATCACCATCACCATCACCATCACCATCACCATCACCATCACCATCACCATCATCATCATCATCACCATCATCATCATCATCATCATCATCTTCATTATCATCATCATTACAAAAAGTCAAAGAATCATTATGACCAATTTAATCACATCGATTACTCAGCTAAATAAAAAAATACAAAAGTAATGGATTATTTGTCTTTGTTTGGCAGGTATCTTCACGAAAACGTTATCACAAGAATTTCCCCCGGTACATTTGCAGGACTTTCTTACTTACTGCGATTGTAAGTATAGTGAGAAACATAACAAGTGTTTACGGAACACCTGAGGAACAAATTGCATGGCAATAATATCAAAACGTGTTAATTATTTGTAAATACGTTGACTTTTCTTGAACAAATAATTCCGCAGATATTTCATTTCTGAACTTAACAAGTATTGAAATCCTTCTAAATTCTTGGGGCACTTAACAACTGATTATACCACGCAGCAGAGGACTACCGTCTGTCTGCCGTCTAGCCAATGGAAATATTTTAAAACTGCCTGCTCTTTGTTTTTTGGCTAATATCGGATTCTATAACTGCCTATTTGTTAGGTAAATCAATTGTGAAGTTGTTACAGTCTTGATGTATCATTACATTTGAATTTTCATTGTATAGATATTGTGTTTGCAATACAATAATAATAATAATCGATTTTTATAGTGCCTTTTGCAAGACTTCAAAGGTGCTGTTTACATGTTTGAAAAACTAACTTTGTTAATATATATGAATAAAGTTAACTTTAAAAAATCTTGTTTAAGAATAGCTTATAGCTTTTTTAACATTTCGGAAGAATGCAGTTTTGTTACGTCAAATTATTATACAAGTAGCTTTTATTAATATGAGTTGTAATCTAAGGGAATTTTATCTAACGGATTTCTTGGTCAGATTTAAGGCGGCTTCCCATTTTTTCTGACATCAAGTTTATGTTTCGAGATTACCAAAAACCAAAATCATTAGCAAAATTGTTTCAGAAATCTGTCGAATGTTCCCAGTCTTACATTGGGTAATAAAAATATATAATAAATACTGGGCGCCACCAAAACGGATATCTACTTAACATATAAAAATAATGTGTTCTGAAGGCCATCTAAGGTTGCCATGGTAACCATTCCCACCCATGATTATGACAATGTTGAAACTTAAACTTGTAAAAAAGAGGAAAGCAAGTGAAGACACTTTAGCTTAAATTCTAAGGTTGTAAAGTTCCCCATGGAAGGTAAATTTGAGTTATTTGTTGTCTGATTTTTTCAATATTTTGATGGCCAAAAAAGAAAGAAAACGTTGTATTTTCTTTAAAAGAACAGTACATTACTTGCGAATAGATTTATGTATTAATTATTTACTCCGATATTTTTGTAGAAGTATCCACGAAAATAAAATCCAATCTTTAAGACGAGGTACTTTTCACAAGCTGCCTGCTTTGGAGTACTTGTAAGTATTACTTACCGTCCAGATAATTCGATCCTTCATGCTGGTGATATCACTCAGGACCATTATTGCGATAGGGTTGTTAACACATGGTCCTCAAAGCTTTGTCCTAATCCCATACAAAAATACAATGCATAATTAAATCACAGACCATTCTTAAGCTACAATTCTTTCTTTGTTTCTCCCAGTCTCTTTCTCTTTTCTTTTCGCTCAGCTTTATGTTGTGAAATTATTTTTTCGTCTCTTCTGCTCGCGTAGGTTGTTTACAAATTCTGCGAACGCAGCCCTTCCACTTACTGACTGGCCAATATATTTTGATGTCAATATTGTTAGCTCTCTCTGGGAATAGCGATATCCTGCTTACCAATCTTCCATCATAGCAACATTACAACCTAGCAACCTAGAAAACTAGACATATATAGCAACATAGCAAACTGAAAATCTATCAACTTACCCACCTACCTACTACCAACATACCAACACAGTCACCAATCTATCCTACACACCTACCTGTCTAACCTACATGTTTACCAACCTGAGTACCTGCCAGCAAACAATTACCTGTATACCTACTACGTCACCTACGAACACAGACACCAATCTATCCTACCAACCTACCTGTCTAACCTAACTGTTTACCAACCAGCTGAGTACCTGCCAGCAAACAATGTACCTGTATACCTGCTAAGTCACCTACGAACACAGACACCAATATATCCTACCAACATACCTGTCTAACAACCTACCTGTTTACCAACCTGAGTATCTGCCAGCCAACAATTACCTGTATACCTACTAAGTCACCTACGAACACAGAGACCAATCTATCCTACCAACCTACCTGTCTAACAACCTACCTGCTGTTTACCAACTTGAGTACCTACCAGCCATCAATTACCTACCTACCTACTACGTTACCTGCGAACACAGACACCAACCTAACTTACCAATTCAACCTACCTGTTTAGGTACCAACCTGAGCACCTGCCAGCCAACAATTACCTACCTACGTACTAAGTTACACCAACCTAACTTACCAACCCACCTGTTTACCAACCAGAGTACCTGCCACCCAACAATTACCTACCTACCTACTAAGTTACCTACGAACACAGACACCAACCTAACTTACCAACCCACCTGTTTACCAACCAGAGTACCTATCACCCAACAATTACCTACCTACCTACTAAGTTACCTACGAACAAAGACACCAACCTAACTTACCAACCCACCTTTTTACAAACCAGAGTACCTGCCAGTCACCAATTACCTACCTACCTACTAAGTCACCTACGAACACAGACACCAACCTAACTTACCAACCTACCTGTCTACCAACCTGAGTACCTGCTAGCCAACAATTACCTATCTACCTACTAAGTTACCTGCGAACACAGACACCAATCTATAATTAACAAACCTACCTGTTTACGTACCTCAGTACCTGCCAGTCACCAATTACCTACCTACCTACTAAGTCACTTGCGAACACAGACACCAACCTAACTTACCAACCTACCTGACTACGTACCTGAGTGCCTGCCAGCCAACAATTACCAGCCTTCTTACCTACCTACCTACATATATCATGGAGCCTACCTACGCAGCCAGTATCAACCTAACTTACCCACCTACCTGTTGCCTACCTTCTAGCAATTTAGATAATCAACATTCCAATTTGCCAACATCATATATACCTACAAATCCAACTTCCTATCATCCGGCCAGCCAGCCAACCAACCAACCAAACAAACAAACAAACAAATAACTTAAAAAAACGACTGAACAACCAAGAAACTGACTGATGCACTACCCAAACAGTAAAATAACCAACCGAATTAACGAATTTGTCGCGTCTGTCAGTGTGCCTATTAAAAGGAGAAGTGACAGCAATTACTTACGTTCACATCAGTCAAAATAGCCAACTTTGTTTTAACATACTCGATCAAGAATACCAAATATTTCCTTACAGTCAGCATGATCAATCTTTACTATTAACACAATCACTTTTGGATTGTATCTTTTATTTTATTTTTTATTTAGCGTCCAATTTAAATGGCGTTGATCCACAGGATTATCACCCACAACGCCACAAATAGCATATCTCCCTAGTGGAAATCTTGATCTGCTTAATAGTCCTGTTCACGGTTCCTACATTTGTAGGCAAGCCTTTGCATGAAACCGAGACGAAAGTTGTCCATGCTTTGATACAAACCTTCTTTCTTTTGATGTGTAAATTAT
>JANVCH010068532.1:0-10427 GCA_025505405.1 Epizoanthus rinbou | reverse complement strand
CATCCAGAGGTTCAAAGACAAATTTGTTGAGACATCCATAGGTTCAAAGACAATTTTTTTTGGACATCCAGAGGTTCAAAGACAAATTTGTTGAGACATCCATAGGTTCAAAGACAATTTTTTTTGGACATCCAGAGGTTCCAAGACAAATTTGTTGGGAGGTCCAGAGTTTCAACGACACTTTTGTTGGGACATCCAGAGGTTCAAAGACATTTCAAAGACAAATTTTGTTGGGACATCCATAGGTTCGAAGAGTACTCCTGTTTCAGTAAGAACCCTTGTGTCAGTAAAAACTTAGTGGATTTATTTATTGAGAACCTGCAGGATGGAATTTGGCATTTAGACCCCTCAAAATATGACAAACTGTTCAGCCCAAAAATCAAACAGATTGTCTTGCTATTAACTTTGGGTATTACAGTAATTAGGTAATCTGTTCTGTGTCTATTTCACTGAAGATTGAAGCGAACTACATATGATCTGATCTGGTCATTCATGGATGTCCCAACGAAATGTCTTTGAACCTATGGACGTCACAGTTGTGACAGTGTTGTATAGTAATATTTTTAATAGTATTAGTATTTATATAGTTATAATTGAGAGTATATAGACAGCTTCTTTGCAAAATGTTTATTTATCATATGACTTTGCAAGACAACTGCTTTTATCCCTTACAGAGATTATCACAGGCTCATCAGCTAATCTAACTGTTAGTTTCTCCGACCAAGCCATATGGAATATTTGAACGACCCCTAGTGGGACGGTAATATAAATATGTTTACAAGATTTTTCTTTTACAAAGTCAGTAAGGCGCCAACGTACATTTTCCAGCAAATGGTAGGTGGTCACCATGACTTGAATATTGGCGCATTTAGTTCGCCGTTTTGCGTCTCTTGTTGTCTTTGACGTTTGATTGCACCGCGAATATATATGAAATTCTGACAAAATAAAATGGCTGACTTACAGCAAAGGGCAAACGGTTACCTGACGTTTACCTTTCGCACTATACGTGATGCTTAACTCTCTATTATCCCATTTCTTATGCACTTGCATTTGCATGTACATTCGCATTATGCCAAAACAGGCATAAAAGGCTAAGTCTTTAGTTTGAAACTCACCTTACGGCTTTAACTTTATGGTAAGTGTGCTCGTTACGTTTGATGTGAGAAGGGATAAGGCTGGGTGGTTTCCAAACTAGGTAAACTGACGGATCATGAAAATATTCGTTCGATTGAGTCACGAGCTTCTACCGATAGTAGTAATAGTAATATATTTTATTGAACACTCCCCATGGGGGCTTTTCAGTGTACAATACAAATATCGATATCTGGAGGCATAATTCCCGCAGAAAAGATTCGAAAATAGAGCTCTGAAACGCTGTTTCCTGCTTTTTGTAGAGTCAATATCAAGTTAGAGTACAACATTCTATACAGACTGTAGGAGTTTTAAAAAACCTGGAGTTAAAGTCATTTACTAGAACATTTCCCTGTTAGAAAGTTAAACGGCGAAGTTTTACAATTCGGAGTGGCTTTCTAGTGAAGCTGTCCGGACACGCCACTAAAACGGTGAGAAAAATTCAAATTCCAAAAACATTTGGCGGTCCATCCCAAATCTGTTAAAAATCTTCCGTGCACTGTATAAACTACCTAACGCGGACTCAACCAATCCCTGACATCGCAATTAACTTGAAGATAACTGATTGGTCAATATTTATAGAACAATCTCAAGGCCCCTCCTCCTATCTTTAGAGAGGGATTTTAGTTTAATGAGAATAATGGAAATGAAAAGGATTTACTGATGAGGTATATGAGCTGAACAAATCGAAATACTCACGGCCAGTTGGAACCACTGGACGGGCTTTGGCCACCTTCTGGTACGTGAATGCTCCTGAAATCCGCACTAATACGTTTATCAGATTCTTTTGGCATACTTAGGTTATCCTTTGCTAAGGAATTCAAACTCTGGGTGTTGGCGCTACGTTCTTTGGCCCTCTTTCTGAATGTGTGCTCCGTCAACTCGGCCTTCATGAACTCCATCGTGTTTTTCTCCTGGTGCAACAGAATGATATACACCTTGGGGGCGAATATACACACCAACAGACCAGTGGCGGAAATTAAGGTAGCAAAGCAGGATAATAAGACTGTATACTCGCCCTTTACAGTTAGGAAGACCGGGTAATAGGTGACCCAGGCGATTAATACTACGTATATGGCGAACGCTATGTATTTAGCCTCATTAAAGTTATGGGGGAGTTTCCGAGCCTTAAACGAGTACACACCGCAGAAGATTGCAAGTATGCTTAACATAACTATCAGGAGCCAGTGGCAAATGTCACCTCCCACATTTGAGGTGGGTTTACATTCTAAGAAATACTCAGTTACCAGAGACTTATTTAGGTGAGGTCTTGGAGGATCGACTAAAGCCCATATAAGGGTTATAATAAACGCTAGTAATGCAATTATTAAGACCCCCCAGACGTGGCGATAACGGAGAAAGAAACCCTTTCTCAGTTCAGAGTTCGGAGTTGTGGTGCTAAAGAGGCTCACGATTCGGTGTGTTTTAGCTCCTAATATGGCAACGCACGTGATTGAAAAGCAGAAGTACCAGGCCTGGTAGAATGGGCACGAGGTGGTGTTGGGCTTCCACAGGTAGATGATGGGCGCAGCGTAATACATAGTAATGCAGAACAACAGAAGGTAGCTCAACTCTCTGTTTGCTGCTTTGACCAGGGGCGTGCTGTCGAACATGACAAATACACCAGCGACAAAGATCGTTGACGTAATACCGATAGCCATTAGGAGGAGGACGATGGCCACGGCCGGGTCGCTCCAGCGGAGAAGGTTGATAGGGACATCAACGCAAATTGTCCTCTCAGTATTAGTGATTTGGTTTCTTTCACAAGGCGTGCAGTTGCGTGCACCGTGCACTGTTGAAATGGACCTTTCTTCACATGGAATGCATTCCCAACAGCATCCGATCTCTTTAGTTTGGCGAAAACCCGGCATGCATACGTCACTGCAAACAGACTTGGGAATTCTCGCTGACACTTGCTTGTTCCAAACAATGGAGCTGTCCCGGATAAGGAGGGGCTCTTGTCGTCTTTCATTCCATGTTCCAATCTCTTTGAAGCCCCAGACCTCTTTATCTTCTTGGAGATTAACAAGAGTGTAATAACCCGGATAATCCCCGTTATCATCAAAGCTGATCCTCGAACTTGGCCCAGTCACGTTTACTTTCTTCAGATACAATAGAACATCTATTGGGTTGAGAAATGGACGTGTTTGGGGGCACCTTCCGCCAGGCAGTAATCCGTTTGGCTCCTTACACTTGTAAATGTTATCGATTGCATAAGCCAGTGCGTAGGTCGCGTCGATCACTGCCGCGTCTTTTTCATCATGCAATTTGTCGTAAATACGTTCAGTGATCTTTAAGAAGTCGGGACATTTTTTCTTACCACCAGCAAGAGCGGAATTGTTGCTGAACGTGCAGTTGAGTTCGTTTTCCCACATTTTGTGCTTCCAAAACTTAACCCACCATTCTGTCGGTTTGTAGGTGGAGTTCAAACTGAGCATGTATTGTTTGAACTTTTGTACCAAAACGTTCCGAAACGAAACACCAATGGCTCCTGTTGCAACGCCTTTTAATCTGTGCGGGAGCTCTGTCAGAAATCTGTTGGTACTCCAAGCCTCGCTAGCAATCCACGTGATACCAGCCACGCCCTGTTTATCTGCCTCCGTCATGACTTCCACTGCCCTGTGTCTGTCACAATAAAGAATCACGACTTTGACGTTCGTCATTTGTTTTAGTTCCCTGATAATGTCTCTTATTACAGTTTTCAAATGGTTTCGGTCGTTACCCACTGGGAAGTATTTCTCTATAGCTATACATACTCCCCGTCGTTTCGCATTTATTCTGAAATATTCGATTCCCGACCGACCATACGGATCATCGGCGGCGATTGTAGCTACATATGTCCAATTGAAATATTTAGCAATGTCCACCATTGCTTTAGACTGGAATCGATCGGGCGGAACAGTTCGAAGGAAGTTAGGAAAATTTGGACTGCTGAGTTGATCACTTGTCGCAGCATAACTGACCAGCGACATATCGAGAACCTGAAGTAAGTTAGCAACGAGTGTCGATGATCGCGATGTTCCAGTACCTATGACAGCGCTGACCGGGGTCTTTTGCTGTGTTACGATTACACCCGGACATGTTTGGGGCGCATTTGAATTCCGAAAGTCGATATTGTTGGAGGCGTAGTTATTGTAGTTAACATACTCAAGGGCAGAACGCATGGCCAAGTTGTTTATAAGGCACGTGTCTTGGATATCATGACCGAGTGTTATATGTGGTAGGACGCTGGGATCGTTATTGATTTCGTTGACGGCGAACACCATTGCCTCGGCTAGCGTTACGTAGTATGTTCTCAAACCTTCATCCGCACAAGTTCTGACGTGAACTGGAAACAATCCACCGAGGGTGACATTGCCAGGCTTGTAGTATCGTCTCCTGTTTATATCAGTTATCTCCTGTGCAGTGGACGTGCTCGAAGATAGGAGATCCAGTGATATCAGGAGAACAAACAGGAAGCCATCTTGCAGTGATTTCATGACTGAAACTTGTTAATAAAATCGACCTGGAGTCTGTTCTTGTTGAAAATTACAAACCGTGAGTCGTTTGACTTGAGCGATCACAGCAAGAGTCTGTCTGCGATTGCTTTTGATGTTTGAATCACTTGTAGATCAGGCGCTCGCTAACCTGTCGAAACAGAAATCCATTTGAAGTTACGAAACTAGAGTTAAATGTCAACTTTACCTAACTCTTATAAACAGATGATTTTGGCACTGAAGTGATTTCCCGTTTAAGGCTTGCTTCTCAGTGTCAATATTTCATCAGTTCCGCCTTTGAACATATCGTGACAAGAGCAACATATTTTCCACCTACTTTCCATTATAAGCAAATTAAATGTCGACGTGGTAGTGCGTATAATGCGACGTCGCATTGAAACAAAATATTTACCTAGATCACATGACCGACCTTACCCTGCGCGCGGCAGATGATTGATGCAATGTCACTCGTGTTTATGTCAGCAAGTTTTCCACAAAAAATTAACTACTCTTTCACATATCAAAGAAAAGCATGTCATTCAGTGATGTTATTAGAATTGGATAGCCGATCACAACTACTCTTAACTGTCAGATTTTCCCACCACTCAGTATTAAATATTGAAGTTTGTTAGAACAACGGTGTGTTTAGTATTGCTTCCGCTTTCATATCTAAAGTTGATACACGAAAGTCTATATTAGCACCAAGACTTGTACCAGGGTTTCAGTCGGCAGCTTCAACTGATACACGCAGCATATTGGCCTTAAATTTGGAGTGAAAAACTACAGATCTCTTAATAGGTGACAAACAAACTTGTACTCAGACTTTTAAAAGCCAGACTTGAAGGCTTCATGAAATGCCAAATGGAAAGCTATTTTAAAAATTGGAAGCGGAACAAAAATTGCCTATCGGAAATTAATTGACACTATAAAACGTTTGAAGGATTTTGATTCTTTATTATTAAATTTACTGAATATTCAAATATATCTGAGAGTGGTATTATTGATAAAAAATAGTCCTACACTGTGACAATATTGAATTGTAAATATAAGTGCTTTCAGCTACGTGACAGACTAAAACCGCGTCCGTTTTCTAAAATGTAGATGGGTTTACAGTATTAAATTTATAATACGAAATATGACATCAGAAACTAGCCAATGAAGTACAGCCATAAAACCAGATTAAAGCAGTTAGTTTCTTGTTTGTTTGCAGTTGCAGCTTGCGTGCTTCGCAGCACATAACAGCGACACTGAATTGAAAAAGGTCTACGCCAGTACTTAGAAACATTCCGTCTATATTAAGAAGGAAAAGAAAACAATTATCGTGTTGTTTTCATCATTAGAGTAAAAGCGATTTCATCACCAAACGCTTTAGCACATGATAGTTAAAATAATTGACAGAAATGACCGGAAGAAACAGTCAGCAAGTTGCCCCGCAAGATCCGTTTCAGCTACCTTGTAAATGCACGCGTTCATCACTCCATGTACGTATACGGCCGGATGCTGTGATAGCAGACTACACTTTCCTGTCCCAACCTCTTAACCTAAGGTGACTATATTAAAGATAGTGTAACAAATTATTATTATATAGTGTACAGCTGAGCAAAGATCATTCTTGTCCGCCCTGAAAGCGCACTTTATAACTGACAAAACACATTTTGACGGCCATAAATTGAAAATTGATTGGCTTTTTGAACGAAAGGAAAAGATAGCACGAGTACGAAAGCAAACAAGTTTATTTTATGTATCGAGCCAGACGGAAAGCTATAAAGTACAACGTAAACAAATACGTTCACGTCCAATTGTTTAGATGTTAGAACAAATGCACAAATGTGTGAGATCAATATCGAGTCACAGTCAGATATCACAACTGAATTGGATTCGTAATCCGCCATACTTGCCATATACTTGGATTATACTTTAGCGTATGCACGGTCGTCTCATGTCGTACTACTTGCACCAAGATAACAGTTAACACAATCATATAAATAAAATATCAACAAGTGATGGAGATAAGTAACCTTACGCCACAACCTATAATTAATTTTAAACAATTTGGTTCGGTTTCTAGTCACAATAGTCAATTTACTTAAGCGCTAAGCCAGTTAAGGTCGGCTCCCATCTGCCGGTGATCATTATTTTAGCATCTAGCAGTATAAATTATATAAACTGCATTTTATTTACACGAAATTGGATTTGGCGATTACCATTTGTATAGTCGGCCTTTAAATAATAGATTGTTTCTTTATATAATAAGACTCAAGAGAGCATTTGAGGAATATGAATATCAGTAAAAATAATTCCGCCTATATTTCCGACATTTTAAGTTGGTCCCAAAAATATATGCGCCGCATGTTTGAAATTTCCTCAAATGTTGTGAAGACTGTGGGTACCGAACTAGTTTCGAAAATACAGATTTCAGTTTTAATTTTGGAAACGGTGGTTTTCGATATATGTGGTCAAGCAATATATGTGAGCTAGCTAGTTGTTATAATGACTAGCGAACCAATCAAATCCACCATACACTGCAGGGTTGGGTTTTAATAAATATATCTATCTGTGAATTATAAAACTATATCGGTGAAAACTCGAACACTCATCTTCTCACAATTTTGTAAACTTCTTCTAAACCATGTTCGGCATAGCTTTAAATTTTGATTTCCTCTGAATGTTCGCGAAATAAATACAAACTACAAAGGAGATGGGGTACATCTGCACAAATGTGTTCATCGGTAAACTGGGCTAGCCTTGGCGCTCTGTCAAATTGTAGACAAATACGATACAGTTTTTAAAACAAAAACGAACTAGTAGAAATTTGAAGGTCTGATAGGGCAGAGCATCTTTGGGCATTTACAGTTATACTCGGTTAGGCTCACTAACTCCGTTCTAAGCCCTTGTCCCGTCCAATGCAATCGAGACGTTTTCAAAATAGGCTAAACACTGCGTGCATGCTTCTTCGCAGACCCTTGTACGTTTACCGTACAAGCTTCGTACTAGCCTTATTTTTATTCCCATTGGAGGTAATATATATTTTAAAATGCAGATTAATGCTTGTGGATAGACTATATGTAGACCCTTTAATGTTAACGTAGTAGACATATTACTTAGCTAGTTATGAACCATAGATACAGCGAAGATACTGCCTTTAGGGTTTTAAACACTGATTTAGTCATAAAAGATGTACTTACTGCGTATCAGTTTTAACAATTTTAGCAGTTAGCTCATCGGCCGGATAGTTGGGATTTGCCACTGTCGTATGTTCCTTGCACAGATCTGGTTCTACTTTCTGTCTAAAGCTTTCCTTTTAACTGATAACTACATATGGCTTTTATCCGCCGAAACTTTCCGCCCAGCTGTCTGCTTAGGAAAACAGTTTCTATTTCAAACATAAATAGTCTTTTTGTTCAAAAATTTGTTAACAAAGTGATATGGGGAATTGCAGGCGATTTCTATGGTAACTGGATCATAACACCACCAAACAAAGTACAGAAAGCACGCTAAATCAACGATAATAAATCAAATTAATGGCTTCTTGAAACAACAGTTTTTTGTGTTTTGTAGTTTCTCAGCACTTTCAATAATATTTTGCATCACAAACAATTATCTGAAGAATAATTTAGCAGCATGGGTGCCATGTACTGGCGATAAACTGATAGAATCTAACTGTTTCTATGGGGCGAAAAATGCTTTCACTTACTCATAAAAAATCTATAGAATGTAAGCTCGGGTTTTTCTAGATAGACGGCTACGAGCTGTTTTGGGTCATACTAGAAAATATTTCCAGCCCTCATTGTCTTAACGACTTTTTGAAAAAGTCATATTTTTACAGATACAGTAGATAAGCAGATACAGTTGCAGACCTTAAGTAAAGCGATTTAATGGAGTAGACCATATTTGGGCATTCATTGTAACCCTGTCATAAGTAATTTATTATTTAATGTATTTGTGTGTGTGTGTGTGTGTGTGTGTTGTTTCTTCTGTTTATTCAATTGTAAATTTAATGGCGAAGTTAATAAAATAAAATGTAATTAGAGAAATAACATGGGGTAATAGAATTTAAATCTATGAATTATGCAGTGTTTTGTAGCACGTTTTGTAAGTTAGTTAGAAAGCAAAGAGTTTTTATTTTGTTGTTGTTGTTGTTTTTCGTGGAACATCTGAAAACTAGCAGTTCTTCTAAGCACGTAATCCACATACAGTGCTATTCATCTCTGGGCATTCATGCATGAAACGAGACAAATAATTTTTAATCTTTAATTTGGACAATTAATAGGGGGATTAATAATTACTTATTTTTCATGGTATCAGATGGAATCACACATGTACAGTACACTGTCTGGGTCTGAATTGTGACTATAAAAGGGAGGTGTGATTGGTTTAAGGGGAAGATAAAGGCCAATTGACAATATAATGTGACTTTACACTACGTTTGTAAGAAAAACTCAGGAACCACCAAGTTTTACTTAGCACGATATATGTGTGTAAAGGCCCAAGTAAAATGTTAGGAATTTTATCTTAGCATAATTATTATCATCAACGTCGGCAATTTTCGACAGACAATGACGAAAACGTCAAATTGAATGCCTTATCACAATAGGCCTAATACTTTTCACGTGGAAATGCACCAATCTGCTTGTTCAAAGTGCCAAGAAAATACATTTTTCTTGACATTTTACGTGACTTGAATTTTGCTTAACAATCTTTGGATCTAGCAAAAAGTCGCCTATTGTCTTATTGGTCTCAAAGTTCTTAATTGGTGAGAGAACCTTCCTGCTTCAAAGTCGAAGTCTCATGAAAGTGCGTTGTGTCGGACACTCCTTGTTAACTGGATCTATAGGTTGAATCTAATTTGTGTTCCATTCCACAGATCAAGACAGTTCTGGAGAAACTAAAGGAAACTAAAGGAGTAAAGAAAGCTTCTCTTTTTGTCGCTGCTTGTTCCAGCTGGCTTGCGGTGTCATTGTGTAAATCAACCTATAGCTTCTGGAAACGATCCTTTAATACAGTGAGTACATGCAATGAGTTTCTAGAGTCTAGTAATAGATTTCCACAGTAACATTTGTATACACTAACCTTACTTTTGTTAAAGAACCAGGAAATTCAGTCTATTTTATTTCCTTGTCTTGATCACTCCTTAAGGCGCTGTTACACTGCAATTTTCTTAGCAAGTGTAACAGGGTACCTCAGCAACTTGTCTCGCAATGTTTTTGTTGCACGCAACGTTGCACAAAGTAGAACACAGTTCTACTTTTTGCAATGATTGCAGCAACTTTAAGTGCTGTTGCACAGTGTAACACCCCTCCAGCAACTTGTCTCGCAACGGCTTGCTGAGAAAATTGCAGTGTAACAGCGCCTTTACTGTTATTGTTTCTTATCGTTTCTACTTTATTTTTAGGTTGCGCCAGAAATGACCGAGTGCATGAAAGCTATCCACAAAGTCACTGTTGCAGAGTTTTTGTTGACTCTGAAGGATGCCATTGACCAAGTTTGCACAGTAAGGGATTTTATTTCCCATTATCAAAGTCTACATATATGTTGGAGTTCCTCTAGCAACTGCCCTTTTGTATTATAAAGGCAGCTAGAATTTTCTTGATTTTCATGGTGTACAATTACTTTGCTGTAACTGTAAGAATTTAAAGGGCAAGTCTCATCTAAAATGACATTGTGGTTTTATTATTTTATCTGATTCTACTTTTCAAACTGATCACTGTGATGAATATTTTATTGTTCTGCCACAAATAGTTCTCGAGCCCTGGTGGTACAGTACCCTTGGTAGTGGGGTAACATGGCTGATAATATAAGGTGACCCTGGTGGTACAGTAC
>JANVCH010068521.1:0-10429 GCA_025505405.1 Epizoanthus rinbou | reverse complement strand
CCGTTCTAAGTAAAATATCTCAATTTTGATACTATTTTGATACCCCGTTCTAGAAAAAATTCGATTTTCCAGGGCCCCAAAGTACCAAATTTCCAGAAATCGCCACCCCGTTCTAGAAATAGATCAAAATTTTGCAGGAAACGATACCCCGTTCTAATTCTAACATAAAAACCTAAAATTCATACCCCGTTTGGCGGCACATACCCGTATATATAGCCAATGTATGGGAGTACCCCCCGGGCATTTTCCACGCACCCTGAAACCTGCGTCTTCGTCCTAATTACATCTTTCGGTGCATGAGCACCAGGGGGGGGGGGACTCCCATACTGAACATGACCGGGATGATCGTCGAAATTTTTCAAAGAAACCCCATAAAGGTACTAGTATGGGTGTGGCTCGAGCTCATTAACCCCCCTAAAAGGTACTATAGATATACACATGTTTAGTTACATATAGGAAAGGTTGTTTTTCGTCCTGATGTGGGTAATCTGGCAAATTACATCCCTAAAAGATCCCTTTTTGAATTCAAACGCTCATTTGTATATATCATATCTGGAAAGAGCGCTATATAAAGTTTTAATTTATTATTTATTGTATCCCTAACACGTACCCTAAGCGGTACCGCAACCTGCAATTTTAACCCCTAAAAGGTACGACGATCATCCCCGTCATGCCCAGTATGGGCGTACTGTATTCAATAGAGCACAAAGTACCCTCACATCTGAAACAAATGTCGGCCTACATGGATTGGCTGTCAATTAATAATGAAAAGCCGTTATAAAACTGTATAGTTGCTAAACAAAAGCAACTTATGTTGTGTGAAATTCGCCGAAACTTGCTTGAAACAACTATAACACGAGCCAATGAAAATAATTTCAGTTGTTATATGAAATGGAATTGTTGATCGTGTACAAGTATTTAAAATAGTAGTTTTAACCTTTAAACCCCATTCACACTACACATAATTTTTGACACGGCACGGATAAGAGTGGTTTCCGAGCACGGGTAAAATTGGTACGGGTATACTACTGCATGTTATCCGTGCCGTGTCAAAAATCATGTGTAGTGTAAATCGGGTATCTAGCTGTTGTATAAGCCGTAACCAGGGGGGAACTTCTCCAGACTCCCCTACTTATAAAGAAATCGCTCTATAATGCCCCTAGCTCATGAAATTTAAAGACTCGCAGACTCTTCTGACTTGAGTGACTTTGAGTGAACAGAGCGTAGTACACTGATACGATTAGGGATGCCGGATCTCGTTGATCAGGGCGCGTTTGATTGACCGAATTCCGGAATAAGAATACACGGAATAAAAACTTTGATCTGTTCAAATGATCAGTATTCCTTTTCAGAAATATGCGAAACGAAACTACTAATTTTCAGCAAACCCTAAAACACAATTCGATACAATAATTTTATTCCTATAGTGTACAGTACATGTATTATTAGTATGTGTGAAGAAAATGTCGTTACCAACAAGTTCTGGTTGCCTTTCAGGTAGCAGCACAAGTCACTCTTCTACGTCACGCAACAAACCCGTCACTGACAACACAACCAGATCATCAGAGGTGAGTTGGGTTTGTAAGAAGAAGGAACATACGAAATTTACTGGCCCGACTTAGTACATGTATGTTCAAATTGATTGAGAATGAAAAGGAGTTGCACTGATCTAAATGAGCCTGCCAGGCTGCTGCAAGAATAGTAGCCATGTAACACAGAATTCCCTAACATTGCAGTCTTTCGAACTGATAGCCTGATTTCAGTGATATATTGTACGTGTAAGCACGGTTATTTCAGTTTTGAAAGGTTCCAAGACAGACGACTGCTGCAAAGAGGCTATTTTCTACTGGGCAAAGAGAAGGAAAAAATCGCTAAGGTTAAAGAGATTTAGCAGCCTATGCAGTTGTTCTATATTGCTTTTATAAAATGGGAATTTAGTAGAGGGTTTAGTAAAGCATTAAAACTGAGCCACGTGTGTATCTAGACAATAATAGAAACTGGAGTGACGTAGTAGAACACGAGAAAAGTTCTGAGAGAAAACCAAGTTTTCTTTTGGGTTTTCGAGTTTTCTTCTACCTCATTCCAGTTTCTGTTACTGTCTAGATACACAAACAGCACTATTTTACTGCGTTTAGAAAATATTTGTTTGAAAAAGAAAACATTTCATCTCTCTCTCGCCGTTTTCAAAGCAGTAAGCGTCAGCTGCACACTCACGCTAGCATGACGTCACTCCGTGACTTCTAGAAAATGGAACTGAAGCCCTATAAGTTCTATAACAACTTTATGAGGCTTTATAAGAGTTTCGTAATTGCAATATTTAGGCCTGGAAGTCCTGTAAATCCTGGAAATTAAAATCAGCCATGAATCGTTATGGAAAATCCAGTCTTTGTGTGAACAAGCCAAAATAAGTTTTGTTCTTCACAGGAAATTGCTTCATGATTCATCAATTTTCGGACATATTTTTCACAGAAACGTCGTGTATAAGAGTCGTGGGTATTTTCTGTTTAGAACAGAAAGATACATACATGTAAACCCTCTGCCATGTATGGGTTGTGGTTTGTTCCTATTCCCCTTGTCCTTCAACATATATTCCTTTCAATCCTAAAGTCACGTTGTGTCTGTACAGTGAAACAGCTGATCATGATCTTCATGAGCTCAAAACCTTGCAATTCAAAGGTGTGCAGTGTGTACAGTCAGCAGGCACGGATCTGCATCAGTTCACACCGGTTTAGATAATTTGTCAGAATTTTTGAGCTTGGAAAAATACTAGTTAATAACAGGTATAGTCTAAGTTTTTACATCTAATCTAGCCCTGTTTTGAGCCTCAAAAATGTAGGAAACATTACTTTAGAGCATTAAGTTTTGTGCTTAAGAATTTAGAAATCTGTCAGATTTTTTCCCCTTGCTTTCGACCTGGTAATCGCGGTGTAGAACACACTGAGTATCCATTCTGGTACGCTGGTAGGCTCCCCTCTCACAGCACGTGTCGATAAGAGTAGGCTAATGTTGGTGTTAGTGGTCTGTCTCCTCTCTCTCAGCACGTGTCGATAAGAGTAGGCTAATGTTGGTGTTAGTGGTCTGTCTCCTCTCTCACAGCACGTGTCGATAAGAGTAGGCTAATGCTGGTGTTAGTGGTCTGTCTCCTCTCTCATAGCACGTGTCGATAAGAGTAGGCTAATGTTGGTGTTAGTGGTCTGTCTCCTCTCTCAGCACGTGTCGATAAGAGTAGGCTAATGCTGGTGTTAGTGGTCTGTCTTCTCTCACAGCGCGTGTCGATAAGAGGAGGGTAATGTTGGTGTGTCGATATTGACGTGTCGATAATGGGCGAGTGTTTTGATGCAAATTGGATAAGGTCAGCATTGATGACGTCATCGGAGAAAATGCAAGTTAGTGTTTCTTTCAAGGAATTTCAAAAATTCTCGAAAAATAACTATAAAATTTTCTATTGGTTATTTCATAGTTTTAACCTCTAAAATATATGGCAATTCAAATAGTATTTGTTTTTCAATTCTAACCTGCAAAGACATCGTGATTTTATTATTTTATCTGATTCTACTTGTAGAACTGATCACTCTGATTTAAATAGTATTGGTCTGTTTCAAATAGTTCTCGAGATGTTATGGGTTAAATTTGGATTTGTGATGTCACAAGTGTGGTTCATTGCAAAACAATGACTGAACTTATTATGTTTTACTAAGATTTTGGTTACTGCAAGAAAAGAAACAGTAGCGAAAATCATTGTACAGTCTCTAACTAGATAGCCAAGAGACTTTCCACTCCATGGCACAAACACATTTATTACACAAAATAAAATATTCAAGGAAAACTCGGTTTGTCTTTGTTTGATCTCAAAAGTAACACACGTTTGACGTCACAAATCCAGTACAATCAGATAAAATAATAAAATCAAGATCTACTTGCCCTTAATTTGTTTGACTTCGACACTTACCAACCTAGTTCCTGGGTAGATTTCACTTGCCTCATTGCTTTCACGCCCTTCCTCGTTTGCCCAGCCATTGACCTATTTCTATGTCTGTCACGTGACCAGCCGCAACTTCAGCTGTCCAAGAACCTTTCACGAAGAAGAAATGACTGACTCGCACCCAGTCGCTTTCTTGGCGTTCGTGAGAAAAGGAGGAGCGAGGCGCGAGGAGACCACTCTTTCTCAAGCCAAGGCTAAAAAAGCGACTGGGTACGAGTCAGGAAGAAAGGATGCACGTGGGAACACAGTTGGTTTCTTTATATTGCCGATTAATTTTGCCAAAATAAGTGGGAATAAAATAAAATGGTGGATTTGTGTCAAAATCCAGCAATTCATAAGAATCAGTCGCTTAACAAGAAAAATTAGAACCGCCAGTTTTTGTTAATTTATTGTTGCCAAAGCAGTTGGGAAAATGTCTCATTACGACGAAGAAAACTGTCCGGCTCAGCTGTTTCATACCCGCAGAATATCAAAATATGTAATTACAGGAATAGCTGCAGAGAAGATGTCACCCAAAACAATCTATCTAAACCTGGAGACTACTATAAACACAGTTTTCAGTTACCGGCTAACTCGAGACAACTTGCTCAGATGTTTAATATAAAAAATTTTACCCGAGGGGTTTTTATCAATCTTTTCTTGCTAAGCATAATTATTCAGATTTTATTACTTGTTACAGGGGTGGCAAAGATAAACCATGCTACAGCCGAATTTGTAACCTTTGCATGTTATAACGACCAATTTGTACATTTACTCAAGCTTGTACGAACACTAAGCGACATGAATGAACGTTTTTTGTTTCCTTATGGCGAGCGAAGGTAGAAACAGCGGTCACTCCCCTAAATTGGTTTTTCCGATTCCTTCAGTTTTGAAGAAAGCATAGAAATGAAGCGAGTAACAGGAGCAGTTGTTAGTAAACAGGTCCGGATATTTTAAACCGTTTATTGAAGCTATAGATTATAAAATGTTTGTACCAAAGTCCCTGAGTAACAACAAAAAGCAAACACGAGTTTAAAAAACTTTTCATCCTTTGGTAAGAAAGAGGATTTGTGCATGTTATATATGTGTTAAAAGATTTAATTTGAGTGGCCACGATGTGTTTTGCTTATGAACGTTAATTGAAATACTCTCCTACTTACCGAGTCAGTTTTCACATCTCAGCTGTGATGGACGAACGACTTGGCGTTTTCAGCGACTCTTAATAGGAGCGGCAAAGAAAACATCTTCCTAAATGTGAGAGGAATTGAAGGAGAGAAATTAAAGCTGCCATTTCTGGGCAGTCAGTGTGAAATATATATGTTTTATATCTGCATAAATCACAATTTTGTTTTGTTCTTCAACCAAACCCCAAGACATATTTTTTCATTAAAAGCAAACTCCCCACAGCCGCAGCCCATTTTAAAAACACTACAAATACAGAGCGTAAAAGTTTGGTTTTCTCACCGTGGAATCAGTCAGGATAGCAGCCTCAAACTTGGAAGCAAGATTACTCTCGTAAGACGTCGTTGGGTGGATTTTGCGAGATGGATTAACAAATTCAACCCTTGCTCTAGTTTTTGTTTGGAAATACCGAGTCTGGACATCAACAAATCGCAATTGAAGTTGACAAATTATTTATCAGTTGTAGAAATCCTCTTTTGAATTAATAGGTTGATAAAAATTATTAAGAAACTTCCCAAATAAAACGGAAAATTTAACAGGAAAATATCACTTTTGGACAGAATCTTAATTTTTGGTAAATGAATCAAAACGCATTCCTGATTTCTTTTTCGCATTTGATAGGTTATCGGAAAACACGATCAGCGGCCTATGGTAATTTTGAACGTTCTGGGAGAATTTTAAGTTTGATGAGTATAACAAGACAACTAATCAATATTTCTCGTAGCTGTTAAATTATGAACTCCTGTATTTTGGCAGCTGTTTGAACATGCTTTTGGTTCAGATTCGCACCGTCAATGTACGTTGGGTAATGCTGTCATATTCGCTAAGCGTTTTCCAATCTTCTTCAGGCTAAACGACTAACAACCTTAACTGATTCTCTCATCTATGCATACTTGCATGATAACATCCTTCAGGCATTGGCGTTGGCTAAGACTTGGCGTTGGATTTGAAGAGATTTCTAGCGTGCTAGATTACAGCAGTAGCTCAGAAGCAGACCCAAACATGCTCGCGAGCGGCTACAGACGACACTATGTAAGTGGATTTGGCTCATTTCTGTATGAAGAGATTTCATTGTCAGCTGATATGTGTTTATGATTTTCTCTGTCAGATGTCTACTATAAAGAAGCTAAGATATTTATAAAACCCGTAATATTTTGGTTGAATTATATAGATTTGAAAGGGCAAGGTACAGTTTTGAGAATCTAGTTTAAATTATCGTTTTCAAGTCACGATGTAGATTAGGTCAAGTTTCAGTAGTTCAGTCTTGAAATCTTAATTGAAATGACGCAGCTATTTCTGAAATACATGGCTGTAGAAATACATGGCTCTAGAAGTCAGTATCTGACTCTTGAACCAACAACATGAGATGATAGTCTTTTCAATTTTGTCTTTTGGCTGTGGATATTTAAGTAAACCAGTTTATATTTGAGTGGCATGATGAAATTGCTTTGCATTTATTTGATTATGTACATTAAGGAAGACTTCGTTTTTAAGAAACTGTTATTATTATTTGTAGAAAATTTGGAATCGGAAATAATTCCATCTTTTATTATTTGTTGATATTCCAGATAACTTGTAGTACAATGGTGTTTCGCTGACAGATAAGTTTGACGTTTTAGGAGATATTCCACTTAGAATAACTAAATATAACCGAAATATATTTATATATATTTATTTCAAGTGTTGATCAAAGTTATTACACAATTCAGAGAGTCAAACTTTGACCATGCGGCCAGTTTACAGGGAAGTTCAAATGACAGCACTAGCCTGTTAAATGTACAGATTTATAGAAGAAAAATTCACTCCGTACTTCTCCATGAATCACATTTACAGCTACGTAATATATCTCAAAGAAGTCGCTTTAAATTACAACAATTATCGAAAGTGACTTTACGATAAAATCATCAGCTTTTTGCTTATCTATTATTGATTGAAGTCATGTCTGCAAAGGGCTTCCATGAAAGTGTTGAGAATAGCCTAGATTCTTATAAGCTTCAAATCCTTTGTTGTAGATTCATGCTTTAATGAAGGCGTGTTTAATAACCATTATGCGGTATATTGCTAAAAATGCGTCGGTTCCAGAAGCAAAGTAAGTTTTTTATGGGTTTTAAACTTGATGCGCAAAGTCGAGAGTATTGTGTCGAAAGCTCTGGATCTGAGATGTTTTGGCCTGTTACTAATTACGAATAATCACGTGTTCTGGCCATTTTCGCACTTAGAGTCCTACTGCGAGTAAATCAAACTCAATTTCCTTCGAGCGTAGAAACACAGTCGTGAAGCTTTCATCTGGAATAGTCTAGTTTATCTTGAATCTATAGGATAAAGCCACGTACAGCCAGGACTAAGACAAGAGACTTGGAATACGATGTCGGACCGCTTTATCCATCTGTCTTTCCGGAATATTTTCAGTATTCGTTGTCAGTTGAATTCCAAAACCGTATTTAGAATATTATATAAATTTAGCGTATGATCTCATCCAAGATCACCTCGCAGAATGATTTTATCTTTTGATATGAAATTTGAATCAGTTTGTATCGCCATATTGAAATAACTGTGCAAAATTAACAAACTACCGGGTTTGGGGTAAGCTTATAAATGGGGGGGGGGGGATATATCCGGGGGAATCTCGTAAGCGGTATGATAAAATAAGTTTCGGATGAGCTAATAAGAAATAAATTTAAAAGCATAAACACCAAAGAATAGAAGCCCATCCGTTAATGTTTACACACTAATGGCATTTGTTGCCATTTTCAAGACAAAAATCGTCTCAAGGAACAAGCCCACGCAAAAATAAGCTTCCCCCAAAATATAAAGCTCATCAAAAAGCTTTCAGTTTTAAAAACGAGAAGAAGCGGAGAACGACTTATCGAAAGTGTATGATATACTAGTAAGCAGAGACATTAGTTTGGGATAAAATATTAGCCCTTCAAAACTACAAGGTTTTTGATATTTGTACAGGTGTCAAGCTTGTAAATAGAGTACATACACACCAAATACTGTTTATATACCACTGATATTTAAACAACAAACAAAACATAACAACTCTATGTTACAAGTAATTCCCTACACCGTCTAGTAGATAAACATTGTCGATCTAAACAATCATCTTTAGATATAAATCTAAGATCATGGGTTAGATCGAAAACATTTAAAAATCTACTTTTTAGCATAGCTTATCTTATATTCTTATATTTTTAGCTTAGTTTTGGAATATTTGAATGGGGGTGGGGGAAGGGATCTGCTTTGAATGCTATTCCAAATGTTTGTAATAGAAAAGCGAATATTAAATATACCATAGTTTGGTTTGGATACAATCCCGACACTGTGTATCACTGTTGACGCCTGTGTTTCCACAGGGCTCCATCAGCTCCTCCAGCGAGATTTCGATTCCTCCTTACGAAGTTGTACCCGCCACTCGACCTATTATTATTATTGGACCGTCTCTCCGGGGATATGAGGTACGTATATATGTTATTAAGTTATAATTGCATGGAGGCTAGTCTTTAAAATGTTCTAATTATCTTACTGAAGTAAGAGAAAAAAAAACTAGTGAGAAATCTAAAATAAAGCAATGCTTTAGATGCTTTAGGCCGGGATGTACAAATTTAGATTTTGGGGAGAGGTGTGGGGGTATAAACAACAGTTTTTCGTCCAATATTTTGTTGTCAGCAAGCCGCAATTTCTTTCGCGATTCCATCTCTTTTTCTGTCTTTCTATTTTTGTGTAACTTGATATCGTCCAAATAATGTTGATATGTTTAGCTCGTGCAATTAGTTTGTACTATACCTGTGTGGAACAGCCTTCCTTCATCAGCTGTAAATGCTGCTTCAGTAAATCAATTTTGTATTACTGCTCGACATGTTTTCTATCATTATCAATGTCTTTAAATTATTTGTATTAACTTTAATTTTGTATTACTATTTGACATGTTTTCTATCATTATCAATGTATTTAAATTATTTGTATTAACTTTAATTTTGTATTACTGTTTGACATGTTTTCTATCATTATCAATGTCTTTAAATTATTTGTATTGACTTTAATTTTGTATTACTGTTTGACATGTTTTCTATCATTATAAATGTCTTTAAATTATTTGTATTAGCTTTAATTTTGTATTACTGCTCGATATGTTTGTAGCTTGTTTGTATTAATAATTTCTATAATAAATTATTTGCATTAACGATTATAAATGTAAACACCGTTGTGCACCAGCTCTGCCTGGATTAGTTATCACTTGAGGGCAATTATCATTGATTAACGCCCAATTAACAGGAGCAAGTTTCCTTGACAAGGTTTAATATTTCTCGTGTAAACAACGAAACAAGTCGTAGTGTGACAAGTTTTTCCTTGACAAGCAAGTTTCCTTGTTCAAAAACTAGCATGCCAGCCTTGTACCAAGAATCTTGTCAAGGAAAAACTTGTTTCATTTCAGCTTTTTTTTCGTCGTTTGTATGAACAAATAAACTTGTTGTTCCGTTTACATGAGCAAGGAAATTTGCCATGAATACTTGTCAAGAAAATGAGGCTTAAACCCCATTTACACGAACATTTTTCCTTGACAAGTATCAATGACAAGTTTCCTTGTTCTTGTAAACGGACCAACAAGTTTCCTTGACAATTTTTTCCTTGAAAAGTATATATATTTGCTCGTGTAAACGACGAAACACGTTTTCCTTGATAAGTTTCCTTGTTCAAGGTGAACAATATTAGATGATCATCGTATAAAATGAATGGATCTATATTTTAGTGCAGAACCAGTTCAAATGTTTATCCTGGTTTAGAAGCTAAAAGAGCCGTACAAATATTATCATAAAATATTAACAAGAGTTCTCTAGGAAAAGTGTAAGAGGTGATGCTACCTCAAATAACGAAACCTTATTGTATTATTACAACGTTGTAACCTGAGTCATTCTTAAGGCAGTCAATTAATAGTACTCTGTGATAGTTAACAGTATTATACAGTCAATAATACTCTGTTATTTCACCATAGATCACAGACATGATGCACAAGGCACTGTATCATTATGTCCGGAAACGCTTTAAAGGAAAGTAAGAAGTTTAGCTTCAATTCATTTGTGTGTATGTACAGGGGTTAGCAAGGGGTTAACATGTGGTTAGCTTGGGGTTAGCAATCGTGAACCATTGCTTTGGGTTGGCTTGGGGTTTGCTTGGGGATAGCTTGGGGTTAGCATGGGGTTAGCTTGGCGTTAGCAATCGTGAACCATTGCTTTGGGTTGGCTTGGGGTTTGCTTGGGGATAGCTTGGGGTTAGCATGGGGTTAGC
>JANVCH010068510.1:0-10430 GCA_025505405.1 Epizoanthus rinbou | reverse complement strand
CCCTTTGATTTCGCTAAAAATGCTCATAAATTTAATTAGGATAGATTTAAGTTAAGTTTTAAGTTTTAAGATTTAAGTTAACTTAAAAGTTGAGTTAAGTTGGGCCTAATTAAGATCCTCATTGACATTCTATATATTTCCCAGATGTTTTATTCCTATAAAGTAAGATAAGTGTTCTGGTATATGCTTGCTGCAGTGTCCACTATGGTGTTTACTGCTTATCTTAGCTGTTCATTGGAATGAGTGTAAAAAACTACAGATAAAATTAGGATATGATATACGTTATTCAGGGTTACTCAACCTAGCTTGTTGGAATGTGTAGTTTAGCTGACTGTAGAGCGGAACTGTGTTATTCTCTATTTTGCAAATTCCTAGATCACACACAAGGGTGATATTTCGATAATAATAATAATAATAAATCCAATTTAAAGAGCACCTAATCCATGTGCTTTAGGTGCTTCACATAATATATAAAACTATGCAGGGTTCATAATTAATAACACCTGCCCCTCAGTTTCGCACTACGCCACTGCACTACTAATTTGTAATTTAAGTCAGTCAATTAGAAAGGTCACGACGAAAGCCAAACATCGTAAATCCTGTTTACTTCCTTTGGGCTTCCTCGCCATGTAATTTATGGAACTCATGATCAAGGCCTATGTATATTTTCACCACTTTAGAACAAGTGTTGTTGTATCTGCAGCACGTGTATACATGTATACTGCAAATAGTTCAAGGTAGTCACAGTTATATGTCGTACGTTTTGGGGTATATCCACATTTTAACCTGGTTCTAGGTCATCTAATCTAGCTATCATATAGAACTGATCGTAGTTGTAGTAACGAGTACAACACTGTAATAGGATACACACCCAATCAGCGTTCATTTACCAGTCAACCATGAATGCGTGGTCTCAGTTTTCAGCACATCCGTTATTCCGTGTCATATGAGTAATTGGAAGCATTATCATCCATTTTACTATTGCAACAACTAATTATGGTTTTAATTTAGAAATTACTTGTGGTTCCATGCGTGCGTACGTACGCCGTATATGAAGCATCCTATCTACAAATATTTTCCATTTTTCAATTTCATATAGTAATTCAGAACTATAAAATGAGTTTTTAAATGCATTTTTGAGAAATAAAGTATTATTATTATTATTAAATTATTATTATTATTTATTTGTGCCATACGAGTATTCATAGAGTTGTGTCAGATAATGTGGTTGATGCCAATAAAAGCCATGTATGTGTTTTGCTTCACACTACATTTTTAAATTTAAGAATTATACCAGATAATGTTATTAAAATTTACGTGATTGTACCGTATTTGAAATGGTAGTAATGGCAAGTATGATACCGTTTACTGTAGCTCTTATGTGACTAACAGTGACAATAAAAACATAAGCCATTGTTTGTTCAGTGGTGATTTATTTTCAAAATTAGTGCTTCCGTTTAAGCATTTGTTGGGAGCCATGTGTGTCGCACCACCTGTATACAAAACATTTAGCATTACAATGACCCCACTGCTGTATCCGTTCTATTGCTGATATCCACTGACTGTATGCAGACGTTTACAACCATTGAGACAATAACAAATGCCACGTCAGCTCGCCAGTGGCTTCTGGATCAAGCAAAAGAGGTACTTATGACATGATTTGTCTTTTATAGATCAGTTTTACTTGCAAGGTGCTCAGGGAACAGATTTGCCTACGTGCCTACAAGTACAACTCACAGAATCGTTGAATTATTATTGACATTGAATCGTGAACCTTATTTCGCTTGTTAATCTTGTGCACTGTGATTGGTCAATTTCAGGTCTGTAAGTTGCCGCACGGACCTCTTGGTCTTGAGCGGATGTCGTTTGTTTGCCTTTTCATGTGTTTACACGCCCTCATTTTCTCCAAATTATCAACAAAGCCATATAATAAATATCTTATTAGCCTCGTTTGCTAATTTCGCACGTTAAGTTACGGATCCTCGTTTTATACTTCTCTTTTGAATGGCCTGCCCGCTTCGCGCTTGGGGTTATGAAGGAAGGGATCCAGAAAAACTCGGTCCATAACTTACCGTAGGGTGCAGTCGCACTTGACTAATAAGAGGTATATATGTTCATGTCCAAGAACACATTGTTTTATACATACATTTTATTACTCTCTGTATGTATGTGGCAGGTTGAACAATTAGTAATATCGGAACTGATTAGAATGTATGTCTGTTCAAAGCAAATGTCTCAACCGTGAAAGAGTAAGCACTTCACTTATGTTACACGTGTAGTCTTGAGGATTCTAACTTGCTTCACGTGTAGTTGTGTGGTGTGTCAATAAAAAGACTAGTGTTATTAGTACCACGTGATTCACATGTGCCTGTACCTGTATGTGCGCGTGGTCGGCAACACGATGCTGATGAACGAATGTTGTGCCATCTTAAACCTATCCTTAATTACGGGCAACTCACAATATGTCTTATAATTTGCTTGCAGAATTCGGCTGTAGCCAAACATTTTGTAGCTTTGTCCACTAATGAGGTAAGTATTATGAAGCAGTACCAGTACCAGTAATTACCTTTCAGTAACACTTGTTCATTATTCCTTAAACCAGTTCAGTGCATAGGTTTCGATATCTTGTTTTTTAGCCAGTGTTGTAGGATTATAGACTTGTTTGTTGCGAAGTATAACACCTAGGCAACTCCCCATCAAATCGGCATATTACAGCACTTTGGTATGCAGTTATTGCTATTGCTATTTCTATTGCTATTGCTATTGCTATTGCTATTGCTATTTCTATTGCTATAGCTATTTCTATTGCTATTGCTATTGCTATTGCTGTTGCTATTGCTATTGCTGTTGCTATTTCTATTTCTATTGCTATTGCTATTTCTATTGCTGCTGCTATTTCTAGTGCTATTGCTATTGCTGTTGCTGTTGCTATTGCTGTTTCTGTTTCTATTGCTATTACTATTGCTATTGCTGTTGCTATTTCTATTGCTATTGCTGTTGCTATTTCTAGTGCTATTGATATTGATATTGCTATTTCTATTGCTATTGCTGTTATTATTGTTACTATTATTATACATTTTAACCAATCTGAACACAGCAGACAACTGCGGTAAATAAAGATAAATTTATCATCCGTTTTTGCAATATGCTTCCTACTTTTTTCTTTTGATGTTGAAGAGCAGCACAATGACTTAGCAAACAACGTATAGCTAAGAACCGTAAAAGCAAACCTAGGTGAACGTTCAACAAGTTACACAGTGGAATTGTGTGAGATGCATCCCCCTCTCACTATTGTTCTTGAATCTACTACGCATTTGTTCCTGTAGAACGGGAAATGCACAGTAATAAATTATCTTGAGTGGTGAGTATTCTGCAATCTAGCCCTCGATTTTATGTAACTTTGGCTGGGCTCTGAGGTAGCGGCCATATCCGTATAAGGTTGTAGTAACGTGGAAGTAGCCTGGAACATACAATAGATAGCACGCAGGTATTTGTACTTATGCCTATATATGGCATTAGACCGTGTTATCTAATAGTTGTCACGTTGATCGTTTTGTACTACAGAAAAATGTTACAGAGTTTGGAATTGACAAGAACAACATGTTTGGCTTCTGGGATGTAAGTGAATAATGTATGATGACATTACCACAGCGAACGTGGGAGTGTGTGCTACATTACGATCTAGGGTCACGTGGAACATGTTTTCAGGATTTATACAGGGGAATTAGCGTGCACGGAGCTGTTAGCATTTGTATTTATGTAAGAGTATGCGTAATATTTTTATGGTACTTGTTGGTTATCTCAACTTAGCAAACCTGATTAATTAAGTGGGTCGTGGTTGCGGAATAAGATTACCGTAGATGTTTTCCTAGAATTCATATCTAAATTAAATTGTGTTCAGTTATGTCTAGAAAATGTTTTGACGTATGTAACCTTTAATACTTTGAAGTAGTTTTCTTATCATTTGGAAACAGTAGGTTGCTTTCCTTTCTGCAACTGTTCTGTTTCTAATTTCTCCACTTTCTTTTTCCAGTGGGTTGGTGGACGTTACTCGCTGTGGTCTGCCATTGGTCTTTCGATTGCTATCAATATAGGTCAGTGTTGATTCAGTTTGTTTATTATGTTGTAAAACTTACTGGTAATACTTCATGACGTTGCGATGGTGAGTTTTCCACGCAGGTAAGTAGTTAAGAGCATTAAGCTTACAGACCATAATAAAAGGAATAGAAAAGGTCGTATTACTCTGGCGTATATACAGGTTTTGATAAGTGTAGGTATGAAACATTTACCTGCACTCAATGCACTGATTGTACTAGCCTTTGAACAGGTTCTTGGAAAATTATGAGGAATTCCCCAGTCCCCTCCCTTCCAAAAGGTTTCTCTCTCGATTTTTCCCCTCTTCCCAGCAGGAAGACTAGCCTGTTCACAGGCTATGATTATACGTGCCATATGTAGTGTAGTGTGTTGGGCTTGTTTGTCAATCATTGCAGCCCGTTGGGCTGAATTGCGAAAAGACACAGCTCACGAGGTCGAACCGAAAGCATTACAAGGCGCGTTCTGGCAGCCGCTATACGGCCCATGTATGACCTCGGAGCACAGCCTACAGCTAGATGGATTCAGCTGCATGTGGAGATGAGATACAGACCACAACACCGGCATTAGCCTACTCTTATCGACGAGTGTGTGGGTTCTTTTAAGTCCCCCGATAGAACGTCGAGAGACTTGACCAACGGCTTAACGTCCCTGTCTACTCCCTGTGAACTCCGTATAAAAGAACCAAAGGTGTTGTAGTCAGTCTATAAATTGCTATGCGTTCTGTTTGCCATAACAAAAAGCATTGTAGTCAGTGTACTTAATTTCTATGCACTTCGCGTGTGACGTTAGCATGCATTATGTATTGTTCCTTGAGCAAGTCTGGGTAGGTTCTGCCCAGGTCAGCTCATCTATCTACCTACTCCCTACCCCTACTAATAAAATGTTATTTGTAAAAACAAGTTGAACCAGTTATTCAATTCCAATTGCGGACCATTTCATGTAAATATCACACGCCTCACTGAGGAATCACCTTGCGGACCACTTGCTCGCCCTTGTGGACCAAAACTTCGGCTAATTCCATCCCTACTATACTACTTTAGAATACTCTACAATATCGAAGTTCTCTGTGCCGCTTAATGAAATTCTCATTTTTAAATGTTGTCTGTTATTTCCCCTTTACATATTTATTCGTAGTTACTTGTAAATAATATATTTAAGGACAGATGGAAAGAACATAAAGGCGGCTCTATTTTTGAGAGGCTACAATCTTGATATTACTGGATGCCAGGTGATATTATATTGACGGGATTAATATTACAGATACAGATATATACAGGTGCTCCCCACGGGGCTTTTCGGCAACATGTTTACATGAAGTACAAGGGTTCAGCAGTTGAGGGATTTAGCCAGACCGCTGAATTTATGCGGTTCACAACAGCTCTGTCTGAGACGTTGAGTAGTGCCCTCAGTATACAGACCACAACATCGGCATTATCCTACTCCTATCGACAAGTGTGTAGGTTATTTTAAGTCCCCCGATAGAATGTCGAGAGACTAGACCAACGGCTAGTTGGTCTATCGCCTGATCAATACATATCGACTATATAAAATAAACTAAGAGAATAAAATGTACTTCTAAGCACTAGATAAAGGGCCATAGTCATCACTCGAGGCTCCAATACAGAATTCAAATGAAGCGTTGTACGACCAATTATGTTGCTGTCTACATAACCAAAACAAATTTCGGGCTCTGATATATATATGACTCAGGCCAACCAAACTTCATTTGAATAGTATTATTTATAAACTTGATGTCACGTTTCTCGTCAACACTCACAGGGATATATGCAGCGCGTAAGAAACTCTGGCAGTTGATCGTCTGATAAAGTTTTTGTTTCAGAGCATTCATAACTCGGCCCCCGTGTTTGTAACCAAGCAATACACACTTATTTGATGCTCCGATTTGTATATATATTACTTACAATAATTTACTCTTTATCAAGTATTATAGAAATTATTCCTGTCTGACAGGTTATCAACGTCACTAGGGCCTTCCACTTGAGCTCAGGAAGCTTAAAGTAGAAAATAATTTTTGATTAAAGAAAAAAACAATGAATTATAAAAAAATGAAAAATAATGCTTACCTATATTCTGAACGTGGTTAACGAGAAATTTGTAATCAACCTTTAAAGAGCAACCCCACCGCGTAATATTCCTAATATACTTTTTTTTATTAAGAACCAGTACAGTTTCACTCAGTCTCAATGTTCTTATTTTTTCGACAATTTGAGGCTCAAAATGTTCTTATTTTGTTCTTATTAGCTGTGTTTTCCGTAGGGATTTGAAATCACCTAAAAAATTTAGTGCAATAAGTAGTTATGACAGTATATCGATCTGAAACAATAACTTGCTGGAAAACGAAGATTGTTAGAATCATTACTTAGCAACACTAACTGATTGTATGTTGGGGCTCGTGATTTATCGGTGTTTCGTCTTGTTCTTACCGGTATATTAAGATTTGGAACGAAATTTGTTTCATTTTTCAAACGATTTCAGCCTCAATGTTCTTATTAAGTTTGTTCTTATTAAAAAAAGTGTATATAAAAGCTTTTTAATATAAAAACCACTGTTTATATAAGAACAGTGAGGTCCAGTTTTGACTGTATTCGAACAGCACATTTCAAATAATGTTCAGACTGAGGCTTACACCATGCATAAAAATCAAACTTATGCTTTTAGCTGAAATAATGAAATTCGTGACTAAGTTCAGAGCGATATAACAAACCTAGTTTGTTCCTCTCGAATGTTTCGTTGAGATCGCTCAAAATATTTGTATGATTATGCAATATATATTAATCGTTTTGAATCCTTTATAGATTATAAAGTTGGAAATAGTACTGCCTAAATAAGAGCAATTTAAAAACAAATTAGCCGAATTTCCCAATGAGCCGCTGGTGATTAGGGGAAAATGTGTATATACTGTGTGAGTTCTCAAATTTGTTGTAAGAAAACTAGAAACTCGGATTATAATCGAGATGAAGTAATTTAAGACATCACTTTTGTTATAATTTAAGTGAAAAAGCCTCCTCCATGACTCCTGAACACCACGAAAGGAGATTTTTGCATTAGAGAATAGCTGTCAAAATGCAAATTGATGGATGATTAAGTGCTGCTATGTTTTATTAACTTTCATTTGTCATTCATAAAATCACTCGTGAATTATTTATTTCGATAAAGTACACTGCTTCATTATTACATTCGTCAAAATGATTATTCAGGAAACCGCGAATTATGTTTATGTTTATGTTCAAATTGTATTCCACTGAAATTATAAAACAAGAACAACTTCGTTTTGCAGATTTATCGAAGATATTGATGTAGCATGTATTCTGTAGTCCCAGTAGGTATTGAGAGTTAAGGTGCATAGAAAACACCATTTGTAAATACACTTTCTATGTAATATATGTCACATATAGACTTTCTACCAACTCCGTATTTGGCTTGTTTCAATCATACACAAGAAAAATATTTTTATATATTAATTAATGAAACCCAGGTGAACAATTATGTTTATATTTGGCAATTGAGCGCTGATTTTCCAATTGAAATTGCACTTTCTAAATACGTGACTGGGCCGTCTACGGTTGGAAATTAAACGTAGGTTATTATCAGTCTGTTCGATATCGCGATTGTGTAAACTATAATTTAGAAGAACAGTGCGGAAAAGTCATATATACAGATACCCATAAACCTCTGATAATAAGCCTGGGGCTAAGTAATTTCCCTTCTAATTTATAAAGTACTGTAAGAGACCTGTACGCTAACACGCATATTTTGTTGGGGTGGGGTTGTTTTTGGAATTTACAGCATTAAAACTACAAGCGATTTCGGCTGATAGAGTATGTCAAAAATATAAAATATAACTTCTTATACAGAAATATTAGCGATCGGGATGACATCGACATTAGCTATTTATGATATAACAGGCAAGGATCGGCCATAGCGGTTCACGGCGATTTCCAGATTTCATTGAGTACTCGGATATTTTCCTGGATCCAGGCCTGTGCAAGATAACAGTTATTTCTCCTTTTCTTATTCTGTTGTCCTTATAAGCTTAGAACTGAGTTATTGCATGGTCGTTTCTTTCTTCAGCTGAATCTAGAAATCTCCTCAGCTTTGCAGCAAAACGAAAGAGCGGTAAAGCGATTAGCAGCGTTCCAAACAAAGCTGATAATCCTGCAATGAATTTCCCGCCAAGTGTCACTGGCACCATATCGCCATATCCTATGGTCGTAAATGTTATGATTGACCACCAGAAAGCGCTCGGAATGCTTGAGAAAGCGCTTTTACCATCTTCGATCTCAGTATAGTGTATTGCAGTGGAGCTAAGCACCATAAAAACCAAAGCAAAGATGGATAAGTGCTTTAAATCAGTGGCGCCGAAGATGAACGTGGAAACAAGTGTCTGAAAATGTTGGGAGTAGCGTAAAAATTTAAACACGCGAACAATACAAAGAATCTCGAGGATCTTGTTTAAAGTGACTGCATTAGGAACTGCCACCTTTGCCATTAGCAGCATGTAAAAGAAAGCTATCGTTAATAAATCAATTATCCCGACCCATGTCTGAAAATAGACACTTTTTCTGGGGGAGGAAAAAAGCCTCACTGCACACTCCAACGTAAACCAGCCATAACAGACCACATCAAAAGAGAGCCAAAAATTATTCGCAAAATACAATTGTTGCGAAGAGAAACCAGTTTTTTCAATGTCCGTAGTGCTGTTATTGAATTGTTTCTCTAATATTTCTTGTACATACCCCACAGTCCTCAAACAAGATGTTACCAAAGATATTAAAATTATTAATTGCGAGAAAATCCCCAATCTTTCAGCAGCTGTTGATGACTTAGGAAATTGGAATATCTCCCAAAGTTTTCTTTGGCACGAATGTAAATGCTCCAAGTTTGTCTTACGCCCAAGAATTATAGTTTCGTAGGTCTGCGAGACAGTCAATTCGGCTTCTTCTGGAATTTCAAAGTACTTTATTTCTTCCGCGAATACTTTCCTCGGAACGTTTTCAGGACGGTTAATGCGACCTCCACTTTGATAGAAAAACAAAATGGCTTCGAAGGCTTGTCTGTGGCGGTCAAAAAAGTACTGCCCTCTGTGTGAATCGAAATATTTCAATCTTTTTGTCGGTGATCCAAGCAGAGTGTTGGGGAACTGTTTTAAGAGCGCATCTCGTACTTCAAACACAGCACCACTTACGTTCAGCGAAAGAAACTGTCGATCTTGTAGATCACCAGCCGCGATTGCCATTGCTAAATACTAGACAACAATTTTTCCTGGTAAGTTAATTCTTTGCCACAACCATGACTAAACAGTGATTGTTCCTTGTAAATAAATCTTTGTATGTGCAATACAAGAATTATATAAATATAGCTCTCTCAGAAGTCATTCGTTTCTAGACTCGTTTAAGTCATAATAACCTTTTGTCCTTTCTGCTTGGTTCCGATTTCTGAAAAGTTTTAATTAATTATTCACGAGACTCCCATTAATCCCGAATTGAATAAAAGGCTATTTTTTGACAAAACAGCAGCAGAATAGGATCGCAAGATTAAGTTGTTATAATTAGTAAATTCAAATTATGATGATTTTTAGTCGGACGGGTGGTCTCTTTGCTTGGAATGACTCGTCCTATAATGAAAATGTAACATAATTCGACATTAATGTTGTTTTCTGACCGAACAGTGAGGAGCTCCTGAAACTACCAGTGATATCGTATTGTATTTGTGACTATGTAAACAATGTTGGCTTTTGAACGAGAAATATTTCCATTGCAGATGTCGAATGGTGGTATTAATTATAGAAAACAGAAGGCTGTATATACTCGTGCCAATTTAGTTTAAGGGCCTATTCAGTTATACATTACGTTATAGTGGCAACAAGCTGCATTTTGGTTAATTTTTTCACGCAAAGTTTCGTACAAACATCAATGTCGATTGATTATTCGTTTGAGAGAGTGCTCAAATAAATGAATGGAATCAGCACTGTTGTTTTACTTGATTGTCTCTTGTGTTCAGATATATTTTACTCTCTGGATTTTGCAATCATTCTTAAATAGCAAGTAATTAAATATCTCAAGATTTTTGGTTCTTAGTTTACATCATCTAAATTTTTGATGATGATGATAATGGTGATGACTGATGATGGTGATGGTGACGGTGACGATGACGGTGACGGTGATGGTGGTGGTGGTGGTGGTGGTGATGCTGATGCTGATGCTGATGCTGACGCTGATCCTGATGCTGATCCTGATGCTGATCCTGATCCTGATCCTGATCCTGATCCTGATCCTGATCCTGATCCTGATCCTGATCCTGATCCTGATCCTGAT
>JANVCH010068499.1:0-10436 GCA_025505405.1 Epizoanthus rinbou | reverse complement strand
AAAGCCTGTACCATTTGGTTCATTCCATCTCAACCAGTTTCTTCATACAAATCATTGGTAAACGGCCCAACCAAAGCCTGTACCATTTGGTTCATTCCATCTCAACCAGTTTCTTCATACAAATCATTAGTAAACGGCCCAACCAAAGCCTGTACCATTTGGTTCATTCCATCTCAACCAGTTTCTTCATACAAATCATTGGTAAACGGCCCAACCAAAGCATGTACTATTTGGTTCATTCCATCTCAACCAGTTTCTTCATACAAATCATTGGTAAACGGCCCCACCAAAACCTGTACCATTTGATCCGTTCCATCCCAACCAGCTTTGTCACCAATGGTAAACGGTCCTGTGGTGGTGTTCCTTTCCCCTCGGGAAAAAATCAAAATAACCTAAACGTAAATATATTCCACCTTACCAAACAGTGCTCAAGGCACACATGGTCATTGGTTTCCTGAGCGATCTGGATGGCTTCCTTCAGTGCAGCTAACGCTTCTTCTCTGAAGAGATTAATAATATAAGATAAGATAATATGAGATAAGATGAGATGAGATAAGATAAGATATGACTACGCCCTGCCTTCAACAACATGTACTTTTGTTATGGGAATAGTACGTAATTTACAATGGATGGTTTGGTGTGGCTCGGATCGTAGTTTCTATCTACAAATTAAATAGATTGATATGAAAAGCATTTTTCAAGACAGAAGAAAACAAGGAGATTTCCACGAGTGCCCATGTTAGTTCATCTTTCCAGGATTCAGCATAAAATTCCAGGACATTTAAGGACTTTCCAGGTAAAAAAAAATTTCAGGACTTTCCAGGAAGCGTATGAACCCTGTCACTTGTGAACAAACTGACAATGCAATGCCGCCAGATTCAATGCTGCATATGTTAACTTACTTGTGACCAAACTAGCAATGCAATGCTGCCAGATTCAATGGTGCATATCTTAACTTACTTGTGACCAAATTGGCAATGCAATGCCGCCAGATTCAAGGCAGCATATCTGAACCGTCTACACTTCTCTTCATCTGTCTCTTCACTTTTTCCAACAGCTTTGCCGACACCCATGCTGCTGCTGGACCACTGCTGTTTCTCATAATAGCGATACACACTCTCCAGTGAGGCATTCAGCTCTCCCACTCGCAGACTGTTCAGATGACTTACATAATGCTGCAAGAATGATACAGAGCAATACAAATTGATATTATTCATACTCTATTTATTCTAATAAACACCCAGTCTGTAACAAATCCAGAAAAAAATCAGACCAGACCAGATTCTACATTTTGAAGTGCTAATGGCTAGATAGGGGCTCTGGAAGCTTGCTCCCCCAGAAAAGTTTAAAAAATGTAATTCAGACTATCTATAAATGCTGTATTCTGCATTTCTGAGACTCAAAATCAGGCCAGATTAAAACTCTGACTTGACTTTAAAAAGTCATTTATGCTACTAATGATTGTTCACTAACAGAAAGCAAGAAATAATCCATGTTCCAAAAACCTGACTGGATTCCAGTAACAGGTGAGAACTGGTCTAAACCCATGCCTGTACCGGGGGGGGGACTCACATACTGGACATGATAGGGATGATCGTCGAACTTTTTCAAAGAAACCACTAAAAGGTCAGTACTAGTATGGGTGTGGCTCGAGCTCATTAACCCCTCTAAAAGGTACCATAGAAATACCCAACAAATATAAAAAAATGATACATCAGTAAACATTTTATTTCGACAAAGATATTGTTATCGAGATCTTTCCACTTTGACACGTTTCTGAGTTTTTTCACCCTTATGTGGGTATTCTGGCATATTACATCCCTAAAAGATACCGTTTTTAATTGAAATGATCATTTGAATGTTTGGTACCACAACCTACAACATTTTGTAACACCTAAACACAGAAAGGTACGACGATCAGCCCCATCAAGTCTACTAAGGGAGTCTCCCCAGTCCTGTACCCACTAGGCTAATTAAAACTTACAGCTTCAGCAATATCTGGTGAGGCAGCCAGGAGGGCCATGATCTTTTCTTGTAATCCAGGGGGGTCAAGAGCAGCAGATTCATTACACTGGATACAGGTGGCTTGCTGGGCAAGGAAGTACTCGGCTTGTCTAGTAGATACGCCAGTTTTGTCTGATATCCTGCAGGACAGTGCACAACAACTAAATAATGTACTGGTAGGTATCAAAGTTGGACCAGAGAGGGAAGACGTGAGGCAGGTGTGGCAAAATCTGAAGTTTGGGCAGAATTTATTTTTCAAAATTTTTATTATTTGTTCCACCCAGGGTCAGGGTGGATTATTTTGTTAACTTGTGGACCAAGCCATGATGACTCCAAGGTCTATACAGTAATAGTTTTTGGTGTCATTTTTATTGTCAAGATGAAGAACAATGGGGTCATTCAGTTTAGACAGCTGTTAAGGTAAACCAATCAGATCCGTTTTGCCAGTGTTAACATGCTCAGATACAGTTAAAAACTGTTTAGTTAAGAAATATCTTTAATATTTACAGTTTCTTTGAATTTTCTTAGATAAGGGCACTTCAAAAACTTTATTATTATGATAGACAACAATAGGCTATGATACAAAAATGACAGACTGAACAGAAAGTACATGCATAGTCAGAGACATAGTATATATAGATATGTGCCATACCTTGTATGGTCAACCTGGATTTGCTGTTTATGCTCATCAGCTTCAGATACACTTTCCATGCTAACATCAAAAGACTGGTTATCTACTGCTGCACCCCCCTGGACAAGAGGCAGGGAGCTTCTGTCTCCACTCCATGAAACACTCCAGTTCACATACTTCTCTAGTAACTTTAAGAATCGGCCCACTTGACTAAAAGTCATCTTGTGGAATAACAGAGTGTGTCTCCTGGTAAATATACCTGAAACAAAAAGGTAATTTAATGGATTATATATTATCTTTATATTATATCAAGATTAGTTATAGCTCTGCGGCTATGAGTTTGGTTATGGTTAATATGCTATAGCTATGGCTATGGCTTCGTTGTGCATATAACTATGATTATGATTATGATTATGATACACTGAAAACTGATTGAGTGTACACTTATAAAATACTGATTACAGTGCAACACGCCCAGTGTTCAAAATAAGGTTCCAATTAAAAACTTCACTTTAATTTGCTGGCTGTTTTCAAATGTACCAAGATTTTTACCAGCTATTTTGTAGAGATTCACTGAGAATATGGAACAAAAACAGCTGATAAAGGTCAGGAATTTGCCGGCTGTAGCCTGCAGCCAGCCCCTATTTTTAACCCTGTACTTGTACTAAAGAGTATGTAAGAAAGGGAAAATTTAGTAAGGACTATAAACAGAGTAGGAGCAGATAATCAATGAAAGAAGTTTCAAGGACCTCTAGCTATTACAAGGACGTTTGTACCAACAGAGAGCAATTACCATCTATAACTCCATACTATAGTTATTCATCAATGATTTTGAGTGGAATACCAGGAGATTTGCAACCAACATGCAATGAGTCACTTGTATTTTCTGTATAAAGAAGAAAATGTACACAGCCAATGTTTTGTGTGTGCATTACTGTATAATTTTATACTTGATTATACTTAAACTGGTACGTTTTAGAATTAGATATGGTCACCATCTTGGAGTATAGTGCTCGTCATCTTCTGTTGAAGTGTTCACTTTGCCTTCTGGCACCTCTTTGAGGTGCTTTCACATCTTCCAAACATTTTTGTCAGGAATCTCATCTTCACTATATATCTTTGGACTGGAAGTAGCTTGATATTTTCCTTATGAATGAATATTTGTTAGATAAGTTTGCACTGAACATTCAAGTTAAAAAAACAAAGCCATGTGCTACTCAGCAGGGCTGAATTGACATGTTCAGCTCTGTTAACAACAACAACAGAGACAACAACAACTTATTTTCACTTTCAGAATATTAGTAGAAGAAAAATATATGAAATATATATAATACACATAACTTAAAGTTGAGTGTGGGCCACTGCAGGTAGTAACCATAGGACAGGCGGCCTTTAAATAGAAAATAGTGGAAATAATAGTAATAATAATAATACTAATAATAATACAATGTACTAGTAATACCGGTACTAATAATTATAATAATACTTAAATAGTAGTCATGAATAAATTAATACATTAAAAACATTAATAGTCCAAGATCAACTGTTGTTTTAGTTTTGATGAGAATTTGCTTAAGTGCTTGAGTGATTCGTCAATGGAATTTGAGACTTTTGGACCACAAAATCTTACATTGAATAGACCATAATTTGTTGGAGCTGGGTGTAGAGAAAAGGTAGTTTTAGAGGCAAGATGTGTATTAGTGGTGCTGATTGCTGACTAATTTGAAGAAATAATTGAATTTCTCTGGAAGACTGCCCTTCTGAAACGGATGCATGAATATTGATGTGTATAGTTGAACAATGTCAGGTAGCTTCAGCGTTTGCAACCGTGAAAACACCTAATGCACTTGAAATTTGCAGTTTTAGTATTGTGTATGCGACCAAAACAATTGAACTGTAATAATAATAATAAAAAAATAATAATAATAATAATAATAATTTACAGAGGGTTAAGCAGGTAACAGTATAAACTGTAGAGAGCTGTGTTCATCTCTTTAGCAATAACCTCAGCTACAGTTGTATTATCAATGAACTTCCAGAGGTCGAAACTTATGGTTGATGGTCATGCTTGCCAAATACCTCAAATCTACTGTGGTTTGTGGCATCAATTAGGTGCATACTTGGAAGCTTGCAATCCTTTGCAGCCCATCCAATCTTTGGCAATTGTGATTTTATTGAATCTATGCCATTGGCAATGATGCACAGCACATGTCTGTCTGAACATGTTAGTGATTTGAAGAATTAAGATGCATGGTATTCTTGATATTCCCTTTAAGTCCCAGTTATTCACCTCACTTGCTGTGTCAAGTTGGTCGAGGCCCACAGTTACCAAAGTAGCTAGCTAGTGCACCTACATCATTGATGAAAAGTAATAGTGATAAAATAAGAGCCAGAAACACAATGAACTGGACTCCATTTAACATTGTAATTTTAGAATTTTAATAATTGTACATTTCTATTGTACTGTACATTATAATTTAATAATAATAGTAATAATAATAATTTAATAATAATAATAAGGAAACTTATCTTCCATCATTTGTGTTCTCTCGTGCCTTCTGGTGTGGTTTTGGGACAATTATTTCCTCGCTACCAGTGCAAACGCCCGGTGCCATATAGGAATATATATATATTTGAAATTCATCTATCAGGCTGTATGGCATTCAACAGGGCTGCTCTATGACCATGTGCAGTTTCATTAAATTCTGTCATCAGTACTTTAATTAGTTTACATTTGGCTATTCATCCTTTCAATTTTCTTTTTGCTGTTGGCCCTAGCCTGCTTCTGTGAAACAGAAAAAAACATTTGCCCTGCCACCTTTGCTTCGATTGCTTTTTGGCTTCATACTACAAGTGTTCAGACGATGACATGGTATGAATGTGTCTGTAGTAATATTATGCATGTGGGTGGCAGTCTGCATGGGTGTTTGTACTCAGGCCACCACTCTGGTGACTGTCTGCTTCAAACATGTCCTGCTCACCACTGGCAGATACTAGGACAGCTTTATTTGTATATAGCTATCAGTGTCACTGTTAGAATCACTGACTGAGGATGCGTCCAGGCTATTATTTGGGTGGCAGTCTGCATGGGCATTTGTACCCAGGTCACCACTGGGATGACTGTCTGAAGAGATGTCCTGCTCACCACTGGTACTTAAGAACAATTTTGTACACTGCTAGATGTTGGAGTGCATGGCCGACTGAGGCGATGTTTTCAGTTATTCCAGTTACATATACATTAATTATTTTGTGCTGACATTTTGCTTTGTATTAGTGTCTGCAACTATTGAAAGATGTGTTTCGATTTTGTTTGGTACATGTATTTCAGGTGAAATACTAGGTAGTGTTTGTAGGACTTGTAATGTTTTATTTTATTATTTCATCATATATATTTTATTATTTCATCATATATATTTTAACAGGAATTTCTAATTTCGCACACTGGCTAGTTTAAATAGAGTCCTGGTTAAAACCGAATTTACAATAAATTCGAATATGTTACAGATAAAGAGAACAAAGAAAGCGAATTTGTTGCACTGCACACTTTGGAAACTTTATTTTAGTGGTTGCAGAGTTGCATGTTGTTGGACAGTCAGACTTCTGATATGTGAAGTCTTCAATATTCTGTAAATTTAAAAGACAGTATGTACGACAATTACACTTGACATTTATTAATTGTTCTACAGATAAAACAGCTGTATGATTGAATGATTTTCAAATGACTTCTTGCAAACTTTCCTTGCTAATATCTCTTTTTCTTACAATTAATTTTGTTGTTCATCGTGGTTTTTTTCATGTTTGAGATCAGCTTCTTTATTCATTCTCTACATAAACATCAAAAGTTTATCTTCCATAAAAAGTCTTATTAAGCAGAAGTTGTTCCACAAAAATCACTGAACTGCTGATGGGCTGGCATCACCAGTACCATCCTTTGTTATTGTATAGCCCGCCAGTGGAACTTGTTGGTGTATTGCTGACCTTTGTCATTAAGTCGTGGCTCTCTGGAAGAAATGAAGGACAGATTTTTGTGACTGTTTACTTTCTGCTGATTTTTTTCTTTTCAGATGAGACTTAGCATCCCTTTCCTTGCTTAGCTCGAGATTCACTTTCAGTGTTTGAATGTCACTCATTGCATCATCTTCAAAGCAATCAGCATTGATGAATGATCAAGTACTGAAGTGCATCAAGATGGAATCTTCGCAACAACCTGCAATTTCTATCAATGTCAGTCTGGTGGCAGGGCTCAAAAAGTTTCCTAAAACCCTTCTAGTCATGGGCTAGTAAGCATTATAATTTACTAGTCCATATCTTGAAGCAGCTAGCCCAATATAATGTCTTATTGCACATTAATGAGGTGTCCCGTTTTCAGAATAAAAACATGATAAAACAATTCACCAACATGAAAATTCGAGGTGCCCTTGAACAAAGGACTTGACTTGTCTGCCAGATCTGGATACTTCCCACAGGTTTGGCAATACATCACATCATCTGATTTATCGATGTCAGCCGGCCATGGCCAACTCACAACTGTCTTTCCAGTGGGAAAGAAACGAGCGTGATCTTTTTTGGCCATCGTACTTCTGTTCTTTTCTTGAACTTGGTTGCATTGGGTCCGTCGGCATTCGATCCTTTTCTTTGATTGTCCTTCTCCGACCGTTCTTTTTGAAATAATCGTAGAGACTCGTGAGGCTATGATCTGAGGTGAAGTAAAAACATACTCATGTCGAGCCAGAAAGAAAGACGTGCACTCATGCATGCAACTGCCTTTCATTACCAGACTCCCACTCCTACTTGCAGTAGTGCCTATAGAGCATAATTCATGAATAGAACGATCGACACGCGATGGCGAATATCACTCATTTGAGTTAGGTTTACCTGGCAAATTGTTCTGAAGCTGTGTTATTATTCACTTGTAATTTGTACATTGTTTCGTCCTATTCTCTAAGATTTGAATTTAATGGCGTGAGTCAAGAAATCTGCTAGCCCGTTTGGCACAAATCGTTTCAATATTGCTAGCCCGACTATTACCTCTGTGTTGAACAACATAAATAAAACTGTGAATATTATTACGAACATAAACATGTCTAAAAAAGTATACAGCCTACGCCGGCCCGAGACCACCAAATGATGCATTGATCATTTTCATCATATACCGGCTCCTCGAAATATAAGAAATAAATTATTGTTCTGGCTTTAAAATGCCAATTGCAAGAAGTAAACAATATGGCTACACTAACCTAGGAATTCTAACTCTTAAAAAGGGAAACAATCTGAAACATAAGCAGTGTCAGTATGGTTACACTAACTTTGGAATTCTAATTTTTAAAGCAGAAAACCGAGCCTAATAAAAACAGTATGGTTACACAAGCTTTGGAATTCTAACTTTTGAAACAGGACACAATCAATCATAAAAATGTATCCAACAAAGGGTTACACTGGTATTTTGTTTGAATTTGTAAAGTAAATTGTCATGGTATGCCTATGCATACGTGGCCACGCAGGCTGGGGTAAGGCTTACCACATGGCCTAGAAGGTGGCCGTGTTTGTTCTAGTTAATGTAAAACATTTATTTCAATAAATGAACCTATTTCATGCAATCCTGGTGTTCTCAAGTGGGATCAATTCAAGCTGTGCATTGAGCTAAGTAACCGAAAGGAGCATGTGTCGGTATGTTTTTAGCCAAATTTAAAATATTTCACGATTACAAACTCACTTGTTTTTGTGTTCCAATTCATTAACATTCCACTACTGCCAAGTATTCAAGTGTTGTTGACACCTTAGAAATAATATTTTTCAGAAAAGTAAATACCGGAATAACAATATCATATTAATGTTCTAAAAAAAGATAAACATGGAATTTATGTCCTCCCCTGTCCTTCATACCTTTCTGCGAGATGAAATATAAATTGCAAGGTGTCAGCAAATTAAAATGCCTATAAGATGCATATTCACTTCGACTATACCTCGGGTATAAAGAAAACTAAATAGACTTCTTAGTTTGTTAGTAACCAAGATGACGGTCATGTTTGTTCTAACCAGTTTATGTAGAGTGTTTATCTCAATGAGTGAACCTATTTCACGGTGTCGGGAGTGGGATTAATTGAAGCTGTGTATCAAAAACCCGAAAGGACCATGTGTAGGTATTTTGATAGCTAAACTTCAATGAATTTCAAGAAATATTTCACTCAATTTCAAATTTGTTTTTGATGTTCCGAGTCGTTTTAATTTCACTATCAACTATTCAAGTATTATAAACACCTTAAAGCTTGCAAATAGTATTTTTCACAGAAAAGTATGTACCGAAATAACAGTATCATTAATTTTCTAAGAAAAGTTAAACATGGAATTTAGGTCCTCCCCATGCCCTTCATACCATTCTGTGAGATTAAATATAAATTGCAAGGAGTCAGCAAGATGCCTATAACACATTCACTTTGATTACCTCGGGAATAAAGAAAACTAAATAGTATTATTAGTTGGTTAGTAATGTCTGTTGGTGTTGTACCAAAATCTTGAATGTTTATTGCGTTAGTTAACTTTGGACGTAGTATCTTCAGGAGTGGTATCACCGTCATCATCATCATCATCGGAAATAACTATGAGTATTAGGTTTGACAGCATGGAGGAGGGTATAAAATCTCTGCAATGTGGACAGGTAGAGTGTTGTCGGTTTCCATCATTATTTGTAAAGTAGGTCGTAACCCAGCTGTAGAAAAAAAAGAAGAAAAGAAAATTAAAGTCGTAAAATTGATTAAATAACCGCCAACTAATATTAAAGACAACCATCGGTACCTATTCATATTTTTTTCAGAACATTTTCTCATCGTTTTAAGCAATCCTAGTGAACATGCTTTCTGTAGCAGCTCAGTTTTTTGTCTTCGTTTCCATCAATTTCTTCTAAACATATGATACATGTTTGACTGTCATTTCCAGTAGCAGCAGTATTATCGTAGGGAAGGTTTGGTCTATATATTTTCTTGGCGGCTCGGAAGGCATTCTGGACCACAGACACAGTGCAGATACAAAGAAATCAGAATTCCAAAGAGTGTAACAAAAATAGCCTGCTGGGTTTCTTTCTTTTCTTGATGTCATCGGATCGAAATCTTCCAATAAGAAAACATTTCTTATCAACAAATAGTTTCTTGAGGGTCGACTTTCACCTTGACCATGCTCATGAATCCGCCAATCAAAAACATCTCTATTTGCTCGGGCATCCGCTTTTACTCACTCTAGCATACCCCCCTACCCTCGCTCTCTACTGTAGAATTGAAAAGACCTATGGTTCCGCGGTTCAAATGTCCACATTCATTCTGGCCAGTCCCAGTCAATTGTGAAAAACAGTCCTGATGCTGCGGTTGTTAACCCAAGCGGATGTATTGTTGAATCAGCCAATCCAGAAGGATGTCTACTGCTATGGTGCTCAGCAAGCCATCTTTGAAACCATGCAGCGTGAACAAGGGGTTCACTTTGTACAAGGTGTTCGCGAAGACATTCATAACCTCTTTGGAGAAAACGATATGCCAGCTCCTTTGATCATAGACAATCTGATGTGTAACTGTTCCGGCAACAATAAAGTGCTGGATCTCATTACCAAAGGATTGCATCATGAAAATATTACTACCATATATCTCACCCAAAATCTCTGAACACGCATTACAGCATTGCTTTTTTAAAACCTCACGATACCTCGGGCGTATGCACACTGGCTATGCAATGTTGCCTACGGACAGAGATGTGTTGCTACAGTAGTATAGAGGGGTACTGAGTTACTTTCCTGGCTTGTGATTGCCTTAGAAGAACA
>JANVCH010068488.1:0-10437 GCA_025505405.1 Epizoanthus rinbou | reverse complement strand
GGTCCCCTCTACCAATCTCACTAGAAAGTCCCCTCTAGTAAGTCCATTCTACCAATCTCACTAGGAAGTCCCCTCTAGTAGGTCCCCTCTACCAATCTCACTAGAAAGTCCCCTCTAGTAAGTCCATTCTACCAATCTCACTAGGAAGTCCCCTCTAATAAGTCCACTCTACCAATCTCCCTAGTAAGTCCCCTCTAGTAAGTCCCCTCTAGTACGCCCCTTCTCCTCCAAAAGAGCTAATTTGATAAGTCTCACCTATAACACACTTCGGTTGTAATTTTATAATGATAATGAACATAACGTGGTATTTCCCGGTCATGCCAGTAATGTGTCAAGTTAGGATACCTTTTTGTTGTATTTATGTGCAGAAGAATATTTGAAAATACCTATATCGACTTGCACATCAAGTTACATGTTTGCGTATTAGCATGCATAGACTAATCACAACTACGATACTTAATTATTCATCAAGCTCCGTCCACTCCATCAAAATGATATATAATTCTGATATAGAAAAAGTATAATATACCATCCTATTTTTTATCAGAAATGTTGTACGGAACACAGATGACGTCACACTCGAACATTTAAAAGATAAATATTTAGAGTCACCCAAACATAACCTAACACTTATCCCTGCCTGAGTCATTAGCTTTCCCTACAAGAGGAAAGACCCAAAATGTTGTTCCAAAGTGCGAGCGAAACGTTCTCGACAAATTGGCATCGGTGTTCAGCGCCGGGTTGATCAAGAAAATGTTAACATGATATGTTGTTAAAGTCAAGATAAATCTGGGCAGTGTTGTATAAGAAATATTATGTCAAAAAGCCAGTTGTAGAAGTAATTGCTTCTTTTCCATCAGGTTCTCAAAGGCAACTATGATCAAAACGAAATCGCAGCAAATCTTCTTGAGCCAGCCATCGTTGCGCGATTCGTCCGCATATTTGACGTCAAACACAACGGCTACATGTGTTTGAGACTGGAGCTTTTTGGATGTAAGACAGGTAAGAGAACAAACGCAAGACTTTTAAAACAATTAAAAGTTTTTTGTAATTAACAGTATCTTTCATAGTAGTTTGCATTTGATGGCACTAAATATAAGTTAGTTGTCCATATACAAAACCTAAGCAAGCAACTCAAAATACTAACGTAATGTTTAACCGTGGTTAAGAAATGAATAACACGTTTGGAAATAAAATTAGGCAATATATTCTATAATAAAGAACTTTAGGCAAACTGAGAGAGGTAAACTCTTTGTTCCGTTCTAATGGCGTTTGATATTCGCATTTCACATTAACAACTTACCCCAGAAATGAATGAATTGCTGCAGCAACCTTATCTTTGATCGAGACTTTGGAAGAAGATTAAGTCATTAGTTTTAGGCTCTGTATACACGGATAAGGGCCACGCCCCTAGATAGGGCGATCCTACCTCCTAGGGTCAAAACATAACCCTTATTTACATGCAGTTTTGCTGAGGAAGGACAACAGACCTCCTTCGATTGGGGGTTTGTTGTCCCATTTCGGATCATGTGAGAATTCCCTCGAGAAGTGTTTCTTTATTATTCTAATGATGCATCGGTATAAGATCTGCTCATATTTGCATGGCCAATCAGAGCCCAATATCTAATTTCAAACATCGACCGTAAAAATTCAACAACAAAAAGATAGCCCTCCTAACTAGGGTGGTCCTACTTTGAGCATTTACATGGCAACAGCTGTCCCTCTTATAGAGGACAACCCCAGCAAGCAGATAGGGTGACCCTCTTCCGGCCAAGGGTGACTCTCCTCTCATGTAAACGAAACCCCGAAATACAATATAGAGAAGGATCACCCTTGCAGATAGGCTGACTGTTCGTAGGGAGGTGAGCCTTCTCCATGTAAACAGGACCTTAAACGTTTTAGAAACCTGTATGAAGTACTGGATCGTGTGTTTATGCTGAGTACAGATGTATAAACGGCTATAATACGGCTTTGTGCCACTTTGGGTAAGTTATTCACCCAGCCATGTCGTATCAAATTGAAATGTCAGTTGTTGATGAAGATATACTGTTGAACGTACATTTGACGGTTAGTTTAATATTTCTTTCACGCGTTATGCAGTACTTTCAGAGCTTTTGGCTCGAAGAACAGAAATGTTGGATTGAGTATTAAACTTAGCTTAAGATTTGTGTATTAAACTGAACAGTGAAACTAGAAAGTGAAACGTTAGCATATTCGGTGTATTTCATGCATATAACGTATCTTCATGTATATTAAATTTGACATTTATTGAATTTATAGCTGTATTTCAGCCAGATTGTTGTGGATAAATTAGGCAATATTTAAATACCCTAGTGTAACTATCATCACTGAGGCACTATGTATGTTTAGGTTTCGAGCCAGTACCAACTATTCCAAAATGCGAATCAGATGTCGGATTGGAAAACATGAAGCTACCAGACTCCGCCATGTTGGCCTCCACTGAGCACAATGCCAACTGGGGCGCGCGTAATGCGCGTTTAAACGTGGTTCACCCTGGTAACACGGGCCGTACCAGTGGCGGCTGGTTGGCAAAAACCAATGATGTCCAGCAATGGTTGCAAATTAATTTTGGAAAATGGACCCAGGTGACTAGGTAAGTACTAGTTTCATTATTATAGTACTAGATTTCTAAAGTAAATATAATTTAAAATTTTGTCTTGTAACTAATGTAAGCAGCGCCTTTGAACATTCGGAAAAGATGCTATATAAATATCGTATTATTATTATTATTATTATTATTATTATTATTATAGACTACAGGAAGAATTTGTGGTATCATTGACTATCAACTAACGTACTCTCATTGTCAAAGTATTAACTTTGTATTGGTACTGTAAGGAGAGGAAAGAAGGAATTGATGATGAATAGAACGATGACAATCATAAATGTGTTTAATATAAATGTCGTATAATGGTGGTATCAGGAATTCAGGATACGTCCTTATACGACCCTTGTCGCTAGCCCGGCATCCCCTGAAAATATCAGGATCCTTATACGAACATGATATCATCCTTAAACGTTCATTAAACTACTAGTTTACGGGCTGTATAAGACTAGTTTAAGGGTCCTTAAACCATACCATTTCATGCAGTGTGTATTCGAAATGGCTCATTCATTATACATTGAACTCGTTCATGTATTTGCCTAAATATTGTATATTGTATGATTGCGTAATTATGTGATTATTTTCAACTATACAGACATTTTGCCCTGAAAATGTCTTGTTCATATTTTCTCTACTTTAAGAATTTCTATTTATGTTATTTATTATAGTATAATTGTATGATCAGTTGTACTGATTCTGTTAAATTGTTTCACACTCTAATAAAACCTGGAATTCTATTTTTCTTGTATGGGCCAACTATTATATATGTAATACATGTATTATCAACTAGACCACTTTTTTATGAAAGATGAAAATATTTCAGCTAGTCTATAAAATGCTAAGCCCTTGACAAATGGCCATCTCTGCAACAACGCAGACAAACTTCCTGTCTCGAATAAAAATTCTATTGTCCTATTGAGTGTTCCTGTACATCCACACAAAAAAACAAGAGCCACTCGTTCATTCCACCTCAAACGTTTTGTCCACCTAGGCAGTTCTACTAATACCTACAGTACAGTTTCCTCACTAGTCAGAGCAATTAAAGACTGGAACTCCTTGCCTAATACTGTCATTGAATAACGTACTGTAGAAAATATCAAGTCTAGTAACAGCTCTATCATTTACAACAGTGCCCAACTATTAATGATTTTAGCATCATTTTTAGCTTTTTCCGTTTTCCTAATATTTTTTTCAAATATGTGTTTTGATGCTTGTGTACAGGTTCCATAACGTGCCTGTCATTTCATGGAACCACTCACATGCTCAGTTCAAGTGAAGATAAGACCATTTGTGTGTGGGAATGCAAGAATTGGGATTGTGTAAAAACACTGAAAGGACATAGGTAAGTGCTAATGCCACTGTGTATACCACCATTCAATCACTACAAGTCAAGTTTACTGGTAAAATTGATTTAACAGAGGAATCATGAAGTAAAAAACACTTCAGTAACTTTACATGTACCTGGAAAAATAAAATAGTGGACATTACGGTAAATTAGGCCGGTTCCAAAGCCATCCTGACACAAACAAGAACAGAGAGAAAACTTTGACATGTTTTTGCACTATGACAGGGCTCCATGGTCTTGCTATCTTGGATTAGGATGTCAGTGAGTTGTTTTTTGCTTCAGGATTCCCTTACATATGAGGGTAAGTGGCAGAGTCGGGGGTTTCAACAGAAGGCGGCTAGTGTCCAAGGACTGACATATACTCAAAGTTGCACCACCACCTACTTTGTGATGACACTGTTTTGTCAAGTAATGCAACCAAGTATTCTCACCAGCCACCTACTTTCATCTCCCCAGCCTCAGTGATTTTTTTACACTTATTGACAACAAGGGGTGCAACAAGGGATAACACAGGCGCAGATCCAGAAATTTCAAAAAGGAGGGCCAGAACCTACATGTAACATTTTGGAAAGGGGGCCAGAATGGGGTGTCTGGGGTCCAAGAAAAGTGTTCTGTTATATTAACTTATAAAACATTTGTGAGCAGGGCCGTACGGAGTGGGGGGGGGGGCAACTGCCCCCCAAGCAAAATTCGCTGGAAGAAAGAAAATTCTTTAACTTAAAATCAGATCTTCCACTCGAAGAAAGGAAGGTAATTAATTAATGAAAATGAGTTAATTTTACACATCAGGACCGGGTTGCTTGAAATTCAGTTAACATTAACCAATGGTTAAGTCAAAGTTGATTAAGTATATTTAAATTTAAATTTCACATTTTTAAACATTCTCACTGTAAATAGGTTGATGTCTTTTTTTGTAGACTGAATCAGCTTTAGTATATGAGGTTCAACTATCAATCAACTATAGATGTCTCAAGAAAATACTCTGGTCAAATCTGTTGATTATAGAACTGTATTATTCTGATAAAAAATATCAATGAATGTCAGTGTACAAATGAGAGTTTATCTTTTAGGGGCAAGAGGAAATTCTTGCCAAGAAGCTTTCTGAAAATGTGGATCTAAAAACTTTAAATTTGAGCTGAATTTGTGCATCTTGGCCCAGCCTACATGTATATGTAAATGTTTCTCCAGGTGGATTGTGGTAAATGTGTAGAAATATGTGATGTTCTAATTATTTTGGGAGATCCCAGAAGGCTTAGATTCAGGATATCTCATGCCTATATAGATACACATACGACACTGCATGTAATGATTGCGTTACAATTTTTCTGAAGGCTCTTGTGCAGAATTTGTGCAATGAAGTCATTTGTATAAATTTTTACGATTTTGTCCACCAATTCCTCTCTCCCTAACTGGATGGTTCAGTTGAAAATTGCTCTGACTGGGTTTAAGGGCAAAATGTATGCATTACTTTACACTATTTCAATTGCATGGGCACCCATGTTATTTCTCATGAAATTTAGGAATTTTCTCAGGGAACACTCTAGGAAACTCAGGGAGTTTTATTTTAAAGAAGAGCTGGGAACCCTGTATTTTGGACCCCTGTAGCGCCATTTGCAGCTCCTGCTTTGCTTGGGGAAACATAAATAATAATGCCCTCCACAAATCCTGTTATTGACCTGTTATCAGGATCAGATTTAGAGGGGGCCCCATTAATCTTTCTTTGGCACTTTATAAAAAAACATGCAGCCTTTCCTTTCTAATTTTCCAGGCTTACCCATATTATCAGTTGAAAAATTAATTTGCTTTCTCAATACACCACTAGAGTTGTTTATGTACTGGCTGTTGATCATGTAACTATCATTATAATAAATAAACACACTTGGTATATCGCAAATGACGCAATTTGATTGGTTCCTCAACTCACCTAATAATTTCATTATACCATTGTTGCAAGAACATCCAAGATGATGGCATCTCGATTTGTAAAAATGACAGAAGAAGAGGTTTAAAATTTAGTAGAAACTGCAGAAGTCAAGTATAAAAATCATATTCATAAAATCGTGTGTTGATTTATCATAAAACAGTTATTCGATTCAGCGTTGTTTTCTATGAGCAGTTAGTCCACTCAGTAAAGTGTCGAGATCATGGACTAACAGCTCATAGAAAACGCTGCCTCATTGAATAACTGTTAATTATATTCGTATTGTAGGGGCCCAGTGACCTCAATATCTATCCACCCATCTGGTCGGCTCGCACTGTCAGTTTCCAAGGATAAAACTCTCAGGTAAGGATGTGATTGCAAAATCTCAAACTTTTCAGTAAGAGTTTTCATATAGTAGCCGGATTTCTCCTGTGTCACCTACTTTTGTCGTGATGTGTGTACAGTACATGGATTGACTGTATTAATCAAGAAACCAGGACGGCAACGGCTACGATGACGGCACAAAACAAAAGGCTTAATTACAGAATACAATAAACTGCACGTGGGAATGCACTACACTGTAAACCTGTCCACCGTCGTCTTCAGAAATACAATGTGAAAAGTCAAGTTTTGAGTTCTTTAGACAACGCGAACGCCGAAATATGAAAAGTCCCAGTGTTAGTTTGGCTTCAACACTGAGGTCTGCGGTTCCTACAATTCACATTCTTTCACACAAGGAACAATAAAAATGTATGGATGATATTATATAGAGAAGAAAATAACACAAGAAAGTAGGATTTCATCAGCCGTCGTCATAGCCGTTGCCGTCCCTGCTTCTTAAAGTCCCTAATATTATACCTGTGCATGTATATACTATACAGCCCTGGAGACCAAGGGTCAGTCCATCAGGCAACCTAGCTTACCTGACAGTTAGTCCTTTGGGCTAGTTTGTAAAGAGTAAAGTTTAAATCAATGATGATGCAAATGGAGGAGGAGGAGAAAACAGAATGAGAAAGAAGATCTCCTGGGGTCATACAGTCATGTACTTAATTATATGGAGCCCAGCTCCGTATTGCTCACCTCGTTTATATTGTGAAATTATTGTATTAATGAGAAAACACATTATTTTCAAATAAATATTTTGATCACAGACAAGCTGCCCTCGATTGGCAGTTTTTATGTAAAAATATCCCGACATAAAGTTTCTTTCTCCAGAAATGTAAAGAAAGTACATGTAGGTGGTGAAAATCACTAAAGTAGCCAATTGTTTTGCTGGCTGATGGCAGCTACGAACAACCCTATGACCAGCATCACTTCAACCAGCACCCTTTCGACCAGGACCCCGTTGACCTGCACCCCCTTGACCAGCTATTCTTTGACCAACACCCACTTGACCAGCATCCTTTTGAGCAGTGCCCCCTTGACCAGCATCCCCTCAACCAACTCTTCTTTGACCAACACCCCTTGACCAGCATCACTTCAACCAGCACCCTTTCGACCAGGACCCCCTTGACTAGCATCACTTCAACCAGCACCCTTTCGACCAGGACCCCCTTGACCAGCCCTTTTTCGACCAACACCCACTTGATCAGCATCCTTTTGAGCAGTGCCCCCTTGATCAGCATCCCCTCAACTAACTCTTCTTTGACCAGCAGCCCTTGACCACCACCCCCTTGACCAGCTATTCTTTGACCAACACCCACTTGACCAGCATCCTTTCAAGCAGTACCCCTTTGACCAGCACCCCCTCAACCAACTCTCCCTTGACCAGCACCCTCTTGACCAGCAATACCTCAGCCAGTACCCTTTTGACCAGCATACTCTTGACCAGCAACCTCTCATCCACCATTTCACCACTCCTTGACCAGCAACCCCTTAACCAGCACCCCATTGACAAGTAGTCCCTCGACCAACACCCCTTAACCACCACCCCCAGACCAACAACCCCTCAATCAGCACACCTTGACCAGCACCCTTTTGACCAGCCTACTCTTGACCAGCAATCTCTCATCCAGTACCATTTGACCACTTGTTGACCAGCAACCCCTTAACCAGTACCCCCTTGACCAGCACCCCCTTAACCAGCACACTCTTGACCAACAATCCCTCATCTAGCACCCATTTGACCAGCACCCCTTTAGTCAGCTCCCTCTTGACCAGCAACCCCTCATCCAGCACCCTGTTAACCAGCACCCCTTTGACTAGCACCCTCTTGACAAGCATCCCCTCATCCAGCACCCCCCTTAACCAACACCCTCTTGACAAGCAACCCCGCATCCAGCACCCTTTGACCAACAGCTCCTCATCCAATGCCGCTTTGACCAGCACCCCCTCATCCAGCACACCCTTAACCAGCACCACTTTGAATAAGCCTCACTACATGTAATTATGGAACTTGTGAATCAACTATATTCATGTAGAGCTGTACTTACTAAGTCTCTTCCTGCATTATTACAGAACATGGAATCTTATCACAGGAAGAGCTGCTTATGTTACAAACATTAAAGAAGGTTTGAACAGAATTTTGCATTCACTGAAGAATTTTCAAATAGATTGTGATCAGATAATTGTAACAATAATAATATTGGTAATTGTAGTGATGGTGCTAGAGGTAGTGATAGTCATAATAGTAGTAGTAGTAGCAGTAGTAGTAGTAGTAGTAGTAGTAGTAGTAGTAGCAGTAGTAGTAGTAGCAGTAGTAGCAGTAGTAGTAGTAGTAGCAGTAGTATTGGTTTTGGTTTGGTAAACTTTATTTATACACGCTAGCTCCAACAACAGCAGTATTTTGCGTGTCGAGAATGTGCTATTAATGGAGATTGTGACGGACTTACAGCGTCTTTGGGTGATTAATGGAGGTTATCTTACGTGAGTGTGAGTTACAAAAGTGTCGTCCTCCCACCCGGACTTTGGTTGCTTACTCCTCCCCTTCGTTTTCCTCTCTTGTTACTGAGGAAGGTCTGCATGGTATAGTTTTGCTACAAGTCAACTCGTAAGGCACGCGAGTATGTGTGTCTTACGAGTCGACTTATAGCAAGTCTACTGGTCTGGCTGAATAACCCATTTCCGAATTATGCCCCAATTCCCTTAGCCGCCTCCAATGTAAACTACAAGTAGTCATTAGATCGTCGAACGTCATTAGATCGTCGAACGCGTGGTAAAAGAAAAAGATGGCGAGTCGAGTCTGGGACGAGAAGAGAAAGAGAGACGGGAGAGAGAAATATTTAGTAGGGCCAGGTCTCGCTTCTGAGCTCGCGAGAAAAATATTTTTCTCTCCCGCCTCTCCCGTCTGTCTCTCTCTCTTCTCGTCCCAAACTCGACTCGCTATCTGTTTCTTATACCGCGCGCTCGACGATCTAATGAGGAAAAATAGGGACTATTCGTAGTTAGTCTACCTCCAATGCAGCCTCTCTTATTTCTCCCGTGAATCGAGGCTTGGTGCGATATAGAAAAACGTAGGGCCAGGTCTCGCTTCTGAGCTCGCGAGAAATGGAGCGTAATTCGGAAATGGGCTATTGGTTCATTTCAGCTGTCGTGGCAAGGAGTACCCACGTGACCTACCAACCACAAGTGTCATCATATGTTTCCATAACGAGGCTTGGTCCACGCTACTGCGTACAGTGCACAGCGTGTTGAGCAGATCCCCGAACCACCTGCTGGTCGAAATTGTTCTTGTTGATGACTTCAGTGGATATGGTAAGTTCGGTTTCTGACATAATTTAGCGACAATCTGGCTTTGTGCTCGGTTGAGAAGCTATAACTTTACTGATGAACGCTGTAAAAATAGTACAAATAAAGTTGAAGCTGTTATGCTTGTATGTATTTTCGTCCTTCCGTCCTTATATCTTCTTCTCCCTCGCGATCTTTCGCCGCGTGTTATTCGCTATAACGGTAACTCTTTTAATACAATGTCAAAGAACAATACATAATTTACCGTCAGATTCATATATCTTCACATGTTTCTGTCCTATCTTTCAGATTACCTTAAAACGAAGCTTGACGATTATATTGCTAAGCTGGACAAAGTGCGCATTATACGTACATCTAAACGCGAAGGACTCATACGAGCGCGCTTACTTGGTGCAAATGTGGCCAAGGGTGACGTCATCACGTATCTGGACGCACACTGTGAAGCTAATGAGAACTGGTTAGAACCTCTCTTAGCGCGCATTAAGCACGATCGTACTACGGTGGCGGTGCCCGTGATTGACATCATAAGCTCCACCTCTTTTGCATACTCAAGTACAGGGTCAGAGGTGATTGGCGGCTTCAGTTGGGACATGCAGTTCAACTGGCATTCTCTACCAGAGAGTAAGAGCAGGCTCAGGAAGGACCGCACTGACCCGATACGGTAAGTCTTCTACTTATCCTCTGCGCTGATGGTTGTATACGCAAGCTGTTATGATCTGCACAATTTATCTACACAATGATTCAGTTCATGTTCGTGTTCGTGTTCATGTTCGTATTCGTATTCGTGTTCGTGTTCGTGTTCGTGTTCGTGTTCGTGTTCGTGTTCGTGTTCGTGTTCGTGTTCGTGTTCGTGTTCGT
>JANVCH010068477.1:0-10441 GCA_025505405.1 Epizoanthus rinbou | reverse complement strand
AGGAGTAGTAGCAGTAGTAGTAGTAGTAGTAGTAGTAGTAGTAATAGTAGCAGTAGTAGTAGCAGTATTAGTAGTAGTAGTAGTAGCAGTAGCAGTAGTAGTAGTAGTAGCAGTAGTAGTAGTAGTAGTAGTAGTAGTAGTAATAGTAGTAGTAGTAGCAGCAGTAGTAGTAGTAGCAGCAGTAGTAGTAGTAGTAGTAGCAGTAGTAGTAGTAGTAGCAATAGCAATAGCAATAGCAATAGCAATAGCAATAGCAATAGCAATAGCAATAGTTAGTAACAGCAACTGCAGCTGTAGACAAAAACAAAGTAACTGAGACATGGAAGCCGAGAATACCTTTTTTGAGTCCTACACCTTCCTAGGATTTGTCAAAGCCGTTTCGCCCCATATGCTGTGTACTCTAGTAATCTGACCAGTGTGACCCGTGTGAGTGTGCCGGATGTACCTTGCTTAACAGAGGCAGATACCTTACCTAACGTAATCGGATCTCAGTAACGAAGTGACAATGTAACCTAGCACTAAAGTGTACTCAAGTTAACACTGATCTGCCAACAAGACAGTGTGCTGCACTACTTCATGAAACCCTTACCACATTCCCCTTGATATTGAACGCGAATGTGTACTTTAGACTGGCACGAGCGAGTCTTCATAACGCACTCGTTGGAGTAAGTCTTGCCATCACTTCCACACACCACATTATCCACAGGTAGACAGTTATCGGTACATATGCACTTGGTTCTTCTGTCTTTCATGACCATGCATTTGCCAGAAAATGGACACTTCACTCTAGAACACGGTGCTGAAGGAGAAGCAATGGATGAACAAGAGTCTGGCAAAGACATGAAAGGGCGCCACCACAGAAAGAGAGAGGAAAGACAACTAGACTGACGATAAACACGAAAGGAATACATAGGTAGTACATAGAAAGCATGACACAAGACAGACAGACAGACAGACAGACAGACAGATAGACAGACAGACAGTCAGACCGCAGAAGGAAAGACAGGCCGGCAAGCAGCAACACAGAAAGACAGATTATCTCAAATTCTAACAGTCAACTATAACTGAGTGAGGATAATTCTCAAGTAGCAGATCAAAAGGAAACGAATCATACCCAGCGGACTTGCTGCTATTGCGAGACACAGCAACAGACTGACAGCCGAGACAAGACAAAAGACAACAGGAGAGAAAACAAATGAAGGCCGTGCAACAAGCTAAAAGGCGATTTGGGGGCCAGGCAACTCATATCACACTCGCACCAAATCACCAGCGGTGTAAACACGTATCCACGTGAGCGCATAAAAAAGTAATTCGCATTTGCAACAAATAAATCTTCTGAAATACAAATACTGTCAATGAATAAACATACATCTGGGCGAAAATAGAAAACTTACTGCATGGTCCCCTGTGCAGCAAAGTGATGTTCTGTTGTGCCTTGCAAGCAGTAACACTCCGTGCGCAGTCATTGAAGTAGTTTTTGCCATCAGCACCACACACTGGCTCATACTGCAGCGAGCACATTTGAGAACAAACACACCTGCTCGCTCGGTACCGACCAGGAATGCAGTAAGCGCCGTACCGACAGCGTGGTGCACAGTGGTTTTCTAGGTGGAAAAGTAGAACAGAAAAGAGAGGTCGAGAGGAAGAAAACATGAGAAGAGACGAAAATAAAGTACATTGTATTGCATTTGTGATAAACAGCAGTTACTCGAGAGTGAGGAAGAGCAACCACAGAGCTAAAGAGGAGTCGAATGCATAAAGAAATCCTAATAATTTTAAACTGACTTACACAAGTCAATAAATGGTAAACATTCCTAGGCAGCATTACGGAAACATAAACCTGAACAACAGTCTCGAAGAAAGTGAATGAAGAGAATGGAATTCTGGTGTATGCAAAGTCTTCCATGCCGCACGTCAAGGCGAAGAACCATAGGATACAACAACCTTCCTGCTCATTGATATTCCAAGGAAGAGAGGAATGTATTGCATGCACCTGCAGTTGAGGGTTTCATTACTAACTTTATTGAACTACACAGATTAACAGCAAAGGGCTTATCCTTTGGTCCTATGCACACATATACGTTTTCAAAAATGTCCGTTTTCGAATTGTATTAGTGTGGGGCCAACGAGTCCGGATTTGCTTTCATGCGTTTTCCAAAGCCTTCACCGGCTTTGGAGAGCGTTTTGATCACAGCTAAAGATCGCCGTTTTCGATCGTTTTAGTGTGGACCATCGGCACAAACGGATAAAAAAGTATGGGTTTCATACCTAAACGGAATAGTGTAAGTGTCATTAAGTGTCATGCAAAAGATTTTGGAACTTGAAGAATGAGATAAGGCCAAGTACATACCATTTGATTCCAAGTATATAGGATTTGATTTGAAGTATATACCACTGATTTGATTCCAAGTATATAGGATTTGATTTGAAGTATATATCACTGATTTGATTCCAAGTATATAGGATTTGATTCAGTTGAAGTATACCATTTGATTCGAAAAGATGACGAGGAAAACAGAGAGAATAGAGAGCAGAACGTCGAATGAGGTAACATATAATATTCACATCTTCATCTCATCACAACATGCATTGCACTTTTCCATACTTGCAGCTGTGCAGCTCTTCTCTGTCGGGCAAGGTCGCAGTTACAGCTGATGACATGACACGTGTTATCCGGATCTTATGTGATCTCGAATTCAGAACGTTTATGTGTGATGTATGACAATGTAGATTTAGCTTCTGTGCTAAAGTAGTCTCGGGTAACCCCGGAAAGTCCAGGATAATCCAGAGTATTCCCAGGTAGTCCTGTCTGTCTGTCTGTCTGTCTGTCTGCCTGTCAACTGTCTGTCTGTCTATCAGTATGTCAGTCTATATGTATATATGTCTATGTATACAGGTATATATGTGTCCTATATGCTATAATTGTTGCTAATTTCGATATTTAGCTGTCGCAAAGACTGACGTTTGAAAACATACAACGGGCACTAGGAAAGCTCAATCACTAGTGAACAAAGCATACCCACAGTTGGCCATTTGTGATCAAACTATAAAATAAATGTGGCAACTGAAAGCGGTCTGCACAAAGGAATTGACTGAGCAGAGAATACATAATATGGTATTTTTGTAAATCCCTTGTTGCGTGGTATTATGCTGTTCTGATTCCCTGTTGTACATTTGTAGATGCCATGGTTTTTAGAATAGCTGACGGCGGAAAATGTTTAACATGGAAAATGTTTAACATGGAAAATGTTTAACATGGAATCCAGATCATGTCAATTCTACACTTACATACCTGATCCAGCTGTTGTGAGCAATGAAGAGATGTCGTGGGAACAAATATATAGAAAGAGCAATTAGTATATCATTGGAAATCGAGGAGGACATTTCGTTTACAATTCCAACACTAATACGTTGCTGTTTCTAAGTTACAAACTAGAAAGTTTGAAATATTGTTAATTTCCGATAATACGACCAGGGTTTATTCTTGTTCAACTGAAAGACTGTTTCTTAGGAGGGGGGGGGTTTCAGGGGGCTTATGATTGGAGGAGATTTTTCGTCTTGAAAATATGTCAAGTACATTAGTATGCAAAGTAATTTTGCAGTTGAAATTTTTGAGCTTATTATTTTGTTGTGAGGGGGGCTTCTTTTTATTTAGGGTGATATATACTGAATGTTTATGGTATACACAATAATACTAATATGGTTATTGTTTACATTCAAATGACCTTATTTGGCAAAGCAATCAAACGAACTGCATATGATTAGATGGTGCATCTTTGTGACAACCAGTTGTCAAACATAGGTCTTGCTCTGTTCTGAGCAGAACCATATATTGAGAGACAGGTCTGAAATTATTTACGCAATGTTTTTTGCTTTCGAATTACAACTTCAGATAATTTACAAAGGTTAGTCCAGTTAGATAGCAACTGTATCACTGCTAAATGTAATAACAACGCTAAATAACGTTACAGCAAAATGTTAGGTTTATCCTTGCTAATTAGCACTTCACGTTCGTCTATTACAAAGTATGTGAAATTGAAGTAGTTTATAATATTTATTCTGAAGCAGTGAAAGCCATACTTACCACAAATGCCATCGGATTTCTTCACCACCAGGATGCCATCCTTACAAGAGCGTGCCTTCATCACGCATTCACTTGTGTACACTATACTGTTGTTACCACAGACAGGATTAACATTGCCGCGACACTCAGCCTCCAGTGGGCATACACACGTAGGGCGGCCGTTCTCCATCTTACAAAGGCCATGGTTGTCACATTTGAACTGTTCACATGTTTCTACAAGAAGAGAGAAAATGTAAGGGGCTGGTTATAACATTTTAAAAGTGGTTAGTTCACATCCGGGACCCACGTGCATCATTTTATTATTGTGTGTATGCATGAGGTATACTTGCAGTATATGTGTGTGTGTGTGCGTGTGCGCGTGTGTGTGTGTGCGTGTGTGTGTGTGTGTGTGCGTGCGTGCAGTGTGCAGGTCTACTGATGCGCATGCTTGCGATGGTACGTGAAGCGTGTGTATGTGGTATGTATATGTGCGCAGCGTGTGGTGTATGCGATGTGCGTGAGGTGTGTATGCATAGTAGCAAATATAATATGTATAGTCTTTGTGTATACATTGTGTGTGTGTGTGTGCGTTCGTTCGCCTGCGTGCGATTCGTGTCTGTGTGCGTGTGAAAGTTTGAGCGTGAGCGTCTGTGTGATAGTGCGTGATGTGGGTGTTTGTTGGACAGTGTTTAGTTCTCCTATTTCTGAATCTATTTTCTTTTCTTTTATAGCTTTTCGTTTCTTTTTTCAAAATTATACCACATCTCTCTACCCATGCTCTATCCAATCGCCAGTCCCTATCAGTTTTATCATATTCTACCGCCCGTAATTGGTTCCATACTGATGATCCGACAATCCAATAATCAAACGCTTAGTAAGATGTAAACTATGACTTAGTGCGCATGTCTTAAAAGGTAACAGGTATGAAAGATGTCTATTTAATGTACATTTAGCATATCAAAATATTTCATCACTATTTCCAGGTTCTTACCACATCGTCCCTGGTTGAGTACCACCAGCTGGATGTTTGCTTTGCAGGCCTGGGACTGGAGATGGCACGTGCTGGGATATTCCTTCAGATCGCTGCCACACACTGGCTGACCTCCATCCAAACACTCACCACTCCGGCAAAGGCACGTGGATGTACCGTCCGCAAAACTTTGACATTTACCATAAATTGCGCCACAGTTGCTGGCAACACAGGGGGCTATAAATTAACAATAAGGTGAAGCTATTATTACGCTTAATTCCAAACTTAGCAACACTAATGCTACGTTAAACACTAACGCTAACACTAACGCTAACATTAACCTAATGCTAACGCTTGAACTAATATTAACGCTAATTAACACTAACACTAACACTAATACTAACACTAACAGTTACAGCTTCACTGGCACTAGTACTTTTAACGCTAATGCTACTAATACTACTATTATTACTGGTTAATGCTAATCTAACTAATGATAATGTAATCTAACACTATTTAATTTAAAATTATACTAATAATACCAAACATAACAAAAATAAATTAAAAAAAACAATGTTCTGGCCATTAGCATTTAAAGTACATCCAACAACTACTTATTATTATCTTATAAAAGATATGATCATATCTTTCAAGCACAGAATGACGCAATAGTTTTTCATATTTTGAAGAACTTTGAAAACTCTATCTAAAAAATGGAAATCAGTATCGCTAAAATAAATGCGTCGTCATGAAAGCCTCGTTTGCACGCGCATAAATCTGGTACGACACCCTTAACTCTCTTCAAGGTGCCAATGATTTACGGTGCGGCATATCCTGTTTACACAGGCTCAACATTGTCCTAGAACCCCTAATTCCGGGACAGTGCCGACGACTTTTGGGCACGGCACGGCTACATTTGTGTCGTGTAAACGTGTAGTCGCGATCTCCTTTTGGGTACCCGTTCAATTTTGTTGTCCTTTTCGAGCTTAATTCCATTCCAAGAAAGAGGCACGGCACTCCAAAATGTCTGCACAGTCCCCTTTTTACCAGAGCCGAGCCCACCCCTGGGGTGTCACCTGTATTGCTTGTTCCCAGTCTCCATTGCACTGAATCCTATGAACCCTCAGTATACCCTTCAGATACCCGAAAATCGATGTACGGATAACGGGCAGCGCCATTGAGATGACGTCCTCGGCCCTACCGAGTAGCTCTCCCCGTTTTCCGGGGTAAACAGCCATCTACCCGTACTACTAGCTACCCGATTGGGCTGATGATGTCTTCTCAAAGCGAGAAAAAATGGCGCTACCTGTTACCCGTACACCGATTTTCGGGTATCTTAAGGTCCATATTATTCTCCATATTTCCGGTTATAATGACCACTAGCGAGTATTGTCCCTCAGTAACCCTCAGTGCCCATCACGTAAATGCTTAATAAAAATCAAACTGTACAATTCGCGTTAAATTAATGGTGAGTTAATTTCTTGTACTAAGGATACTCACCGCATTTTCCATCGTGTTGCACATAAACTTCCCTCCCCTCTCTGCAGGATATTGCCCTCAGTTGACATGCATTATCGTAAGTCAAGCCATCACTGCCACACACCGCCAGACCACCTTTAGGGCACATGTCCGCTGACCTGCACTCACAGGTTGGTACTCCGTAATCAAAATTACACACGCCGTTATTCTTGCAGTCAGTTGCGGAACAAGGCAGCACGATAAGTCCTGCACGGAAACGAGAAGAGAGAACGTGTTCACATAACACGATAATAATGAACAACGTGACATGACTGACTCCTCACGCAGGAGAGAGGGGATAAAATATTAGGTTAATGTTTGTACATAGTAGAACAATGGACAGACAGATACATTTATCTCCATCACATTTTTATTTCAATTAATAAAGGATACAATACTTTCTACCAGCAAGTAGTTTAAACACGAAGACGCACTATAAAAGGACTTTTGCCAGGAGTACGGGGGGTCAAGCGGCATGATTGCTCCAAAAAATAAGAAAATATAATTTTTATTTATAGTTTCTCAATATATACTGGCTTCATAGGTCTACAAAATAGGAAAAATAGGAACTTGACAACCTGGGATTGTGACAGCTTCAGTTGTCACTCAGCCTTTGTGGAGCGAACATCTCTGTCACAACTCTGCAACATGTGATGCTCTGCTTGAGTGCGTCCTGATGTTCAATTCAAACACGAAACTAACTAATACTCGGGAAAAACTACAGTAAACGATTTTAAAACATTTTTGGAAGTAACTACTAATAAATTAGCTCGGTTCACTATTCTTGCACTTATATATTTTAGCCGAGAAAGTTAGTATTGTTGCAGGGGAGCACTGCAAAAATTGCTTGCTTTATCTACTGTTCTGCAATTCGAATTTCAAATTTGGAGTTTAAAGGCAGAGCTCCATACACCTCGGTAGTTGATTGACAACTGAGCGAGGTGTCTGTCCTTACTGAGGTACCTTAGCTTTTATAGCGCGTCTTCGTACGTGTTTAAGGGCCCGTCATTAATTCTTCTTCAGTCTCGTATCTTTAGAGATAATCGCTGGTACTGTGAGTGGCTTATTGTTACAATGCCGCTATTTCTTTGTGGAAGAGCAAAATATGTAAAATCACGAAGTCATAGAATTGTTTCTTCTCATAGCAATCCTCTGAGTGCAAGTACTCATAAATAAAAGGTCCGACTATCTGAACATTTGGGCACCTTTCCACATATATCATTATACAGTAATTTAAAATCTTTTACGAAGAGTTTCTGAAGATTTTCAACGTAGTTTCATTGCTACCACCTGTCAGCATAAGCTTCGTCACCTTAGTAGGGTCAAGTTGCATGAAGTATAGTTTCTCCTCCATGATAATGACAACGATATTTAGAAAGATAATCGAATGACGGCCCGTGTAATTAGTTAGAATGCATAGAATGCATATAAGAGACGGAAGGGGTTTGTTCTGACTAAGTTTTTAACCTTTTTATGGCGCGTTTGATTGACCATATTCCGGAATGGGAATATATATATGGGGAAAAAACTTTGGTCTGTTCAACTGATCATTTAATTCCTTTTTTTTAGAAATTTACCAAACAGAACTGCTAGTTTCAGCTCACCCGTAATTCATGATTTCGGCATAATCATTCTATAGCTTATAATGATGATAATAATAATAATAACAGTTCTTATACGCATTTTGCGAAACCTCAATGCGTTTACTATGTTGATTAAAATGTTACAAGTTAACAATATCTGTAGAAGACTGATTTTGAAATGGTCCCGAGTGTATTCTTATTCCGGAATACGGTCAATTACACGCACCCTTAGTTACTTTTTAGTTATATTTTCTTGCAATTGTTTTGGTCACTCTTCTTCATTGATAAAGTCATTTTTTTTCTGAAGTTACTGTCAAGTTGATTGGGGTATTCAAGTTTATTTTATTTACCTTTACAGCCTATCCTTCAAACAGAAGATTTATGGCTGGGGTCAGCGGAAAAAGAAAAAAGAAAAGAAAAGAAAGAAAAAAACACCAAAAAACAAAAAACAAAAAACAAAACAAAAAATTTAAATTCAAACCATGTGCTCATCCCCCACAGTATCAAGTGGACCTTCTGCTGTCCTACATTGACTTCTGCAAAACATCACAGATCAAGAAGAACTCAAAGCTTATTTTCATGTGCTTTTATTATCTCTTGCTGTGCTACATTGAGATTGGATTAATGTTTAGTTCGGTTTAACGAAGTGTTAATGCACTCAGCGGAAGAGCCTGAAATCCGGTCCACCACCTTTCACTTGTGGAGGTATTTCGTGACAGTCTGAGGGATGCTGGAACTTCTCTTCATCCAATCGCGGGACAAAGTTTAAAAAGCTGGATGAAGCAAATATAAAATAATTAATGTGGTTGGATCCAGTTAGCGTTTCAAAAATGAGCCCCCTTCCCGGCTAGTGAGACTGGGCAACCACTCCCCACCTTATCGACGGTAAATAAATTATTGTATTGTATTGTATTGCATTGCATTGCAGTGCATTGCATTGCATTGCATTGCATTGCATTGCATCGCATCGCATCGCATCGCATCGCATCGCATCGCATCGCATCGCATCGTATCGTATCGTATCGTATCGTATCGTATCGTATTGTATTGTATTGTATTGTATTGTATTATTGACCGATAATTATTATTTTTATTTCTGTATTTCAACATTCCACCTTCTTTTCTGTTTTTCAAATTTATTTCGTTCTGTTGCTTTGATTTAGGATAGTACAAAAAGGATGCGAAAAGAGGTATCTGTATATATCTCAATCTGCAAACCCAAAAATCTTTCTATACAGATTCCCCTCCATCTATCCACCACCACCACAAAATCATCGCACCTCAACCAGCACCATCACCACCGCTACCACGGCAATCACCATTAAAATCACCAGGACCATTATTACCATCAGCAGCAGCAGGATTACATGGCAAAATGAAATAGTTTGTTTAACTGAATTATTTTGTGAACTTTTTAGGATCCAAAACCATCACACACACGAGAACGAAACAAAAAACGTTCGCCTGGTTTTTCAGACAGTGATATGGACCCGCCATCCCGGATTATGACGTCAGTGAGTTACCGTTCCCAGGCCCCTGTGCCATGGCAACGGCAACTGTCTGAAAACTAGGGGATGTGATGGTTATTGAGTTAACAAGTTCTTTTATTTTGCCCGTAAAGTGTTTTTCACTTCAGGATCCCTTTAATAAGGATCTCAACGTGTACATGGACAGCCAACTTAAACTGGCCAGAAAGCTATACTATACAATTCTCAGAAATATATATAAACCAAGCTCAAAATACAAATGAAATTTTGCGCAATACTTTTAAATTTTAAGTGCATCAACATAACAACACTTAATTCCTAAGAACGGTACCCTTGCTTAAGCTTGTCGATGTGTCATTCGTCTATAATATAATAGTGGTCGAAATTGAAGATATGCATACAAATAATGCGCACTTACTTCGTTTGACCGGCAACGTTTCCTTTCTTGAATGCAATGGTCAGCGGTACGCAAGAATTTTGCGTCACACTGAAAATGCTTTTCACTGTAAGAAGGATAAAGGAATATATTAATAAGGTACTGGCCGTTTGAGTTTACTGACGGAGACTGCAGGAATCTCTAAAAAGCTTGCACCAGCTGAGAAGATGAAATATTATTTATTTGCACGAAAAATAAGTTATAAAGAAAACGTGGAGACACAAGTTAAACAAAAAAGAGAGATTAAAATTAATATCTCTCTAAATATAGCTGTCAGCATTAATGTAAAATGTTTTAGAAATGCAAAATAAACTATCTGCGTTGCGTTGAGTTGCGTTGAGTTGCGTTGAGTTGCGTTGAGTTGCGTTGAGTTGTGTAGTGTTA
>JANVCH010068466.1:0-10441 GCA_025505405.1 Epizoanthus rinbou | reverse complement strand
ATACACATACACATACACATACACATACACATACACATACACATACACATACACATACACATACATACACATACACATACATACACATGCACATACACATACACATGCACATACACATACACATGCACACCTTATCTCTCGCTGCTGCTCTAGTTTCGTCATCCATCCAGCTTAACGACGGAAGACTTCTCTTGAATGCTGCACGAATCTCATCAACCATTTCTGTGGCCTTTTTCGGAAGGAAACAAGAGGTTTGTAAGGGTGAGTGTTGAGTTTCTACTCACTTACACTACCTTAATATTGTAACACACTGTCGTGTCATGTCATGTCATGTCATGTCATGTCATGTCATGCAATGCAATGCAATGCAATGCATTGCAATGAAATGGAATGTGATGTGATGCAATGTAATGTAATGTGATGCAATGCAATGCAATACAATACAATGTGATGTATTAATGTAATGTAAAAGGTATTGTAATGTAATACAGTGCAGTGTAGTACAATACTACACAACACTGTGCAATACAACCAACTCGAAGAATGCAAAACGTAATTAACGGACAATGATACAATAGAATATACATACAATGCACTGAACTCTACACAGTGCAATGCAACGTAATGCAGTATATAATTAGATGTGATGCAATTTCAACGCAATATAATACAACAGATACAATTCGAAGCAACGTCATTTAATTGTTCTCTCGTGACTCTATATCATGTCACGCTATATATAACATACCATAGTATGATCCATGTCAAACATGTGCCTAGATATAACCCACAGAACGTCATCTCCCAGACAGAGACCAACATTTTGTATGAGGCACAACTGTCAGCACATGGCACCTCACTCCCCCCCCCTTCCCATTGTGATGACTCCCTATTTCCTTGTTGGTGGTACATGATAGCGAAAGACAAAACAGACATTATATTCCTTTCTAAATTTGGTCTTCTAGTTTCAGATAAATTAGAAGCATTTTTTAAATAGCTCAAGAGGAGACAGAGAGCGGCAGGTTCTACTCCAAATTATTCCCCGAGAGGGCATGGGCTTTGCCCTGCTCCCTTATATCTCCCGTATTTGACTCTCACCATGACTTTACTTTCTCCCTTGAACGTTTCCTCAATAAACATAGATCCAAGTGCCATGCCGATACTTCTATCCGTACTGCTGACGCATTTCTTCCACAGATCTTCCGACTTGCTGGTACCATCGAGAACCTTGCCTAATTTTTCCTTCTCCTTCCGAAACTCACTTGACAGCATTGGCGCAAACCTGTTAACTACCTGCCATATCATGTATGTATTGAGAACCCTGCATGGAGGAAAGAGTCATGGAAATGAATAAACAAGAACAATTGATAAAGATGAGGAGTGACAGAGAGACAAACGGCTGAATGGACAGTCTAACATACCGGCAACACGATATACCATGACATGACACGACACGACACGACACGGCACGACACAACACAACACAACACAAAGTATAGCATAGCATAGCACAGTACTGCAGAGCAGAGCACGACACAGTACAACATGACACAACCTAACATAACATTACAAATATAACATAACACAAAATAACGTACGTAACACACATAACATAGCACACAACACAGCATAGCACAACATTATATAACATAACATAACATAATTTAACACAACATAACATAACATAACGTACGTAGCACGCATAACATAATTAACGTTACGTAACGTAAAAACATTAACATAACATAACGTAACATAACGCAATGCAACACAACACATAACATAGCATAACACTACATAACATTGCACAACAATAATTAATTATATATATCATCACCGACTATCGTATTACATGATAGCAACAATTCGAGAGTTTGCGATTATCACATCAGTACTGCTTTACCAACAAAAACCCAAAATTGGGGGAATGTTTAGCAGAAATTCAGTCTTCATCAAAGATCTTTTCAAAAGTGAAAAATACAAACTTAGAAAATACGAGCCAAAGAAATGACATCATAGAGATAAACTACAAAATATTGGTTACTGGAGTGTTTGCTGACTGCACGAATGTGCTTTGCAGCTGTCAGGTGAAAGGCGGGGACGCCGAGAGAGATGACGAGAACGAAGATGACTTTGAGGACGAACAAACCCTGTCACTCACTCACTCACGCCTAAAACATTTTTGTTTGCAAAGCTGCTTAAAACCGTTAACTCAAATATTCGATCACGCAAAGTTTCTCACTAAATTTCCTCACTTTTGTCACATCGCAAAAATTTGACGCAATAGAAAGTTTAAGCATCGCGTATACCGCGAACGGGGAACGTCAGACAGACGTCGGTCGGCCATTTTTGTTCGGTTGAAGCTTCATGAAAGTGTGTGGCGCTGTCAATCGTCAAAATACACCTCCTCGCGTAGAAAATGGGAGACGTTGAACGACAAATGCGCCAACATTTAGGTCATTGTGACCGCCGCCTGCAGTTCGTGATGCTTTTAAAAACTGTCTAATAAGGTACGATGCGCGCTAGGTTTCAATAAATCGATTAAGCTCTCACTCAGGATTTGTTTTGGTTATGACTGCTGACAATTTCCCCAGGTAAGGAGTAGCGTAGACGACGATTTCCTCCGAGTCCGTAATACTGGTGGTGCCATTAAACATGTACTGGTACAGGCCCTGCCAAGGAATCTGCAAGAGATGCAAACGGACGTTAACATTAATATTGTATTTATATTTTCCTGTAAAAATATCCAGAGGTCACAATAAAAATAATGTTGTTGTTGTTGTTGTTGTCATATACTTTAGAAAATAGATACGTTAAGATACTGTGTGTGGCCCAATGTGCCCCACGGCACGACATGGAAAATTATGATGATTTAAAATAATGTCATTTGTGTATCTAGACAACAACAGACTGGAATGAGGGAGTGGAACACTCAAAAAGCAGAGACAAACTCGGCTTTGCCTCGTTTTCTCTTAACACATTTCTTGTGTCCTACTACGTCTTTACAGTTTCCATTATAGTCTAGGTACACGCGCGACACTGTACAACAACGTGAGTGTGACGGGGCTCTAATTTAATCTCCTGGGGGTGGGGGTGATCACTGTTATCTCAATATACCAATATTAGTGAAGTTTCGGAAATATATACGGTACATCCAACTAACAGGTCTAATTTTAAGATAAGTACAAGAAAGCTTTTCAATCACAGCATCAAGTAGACTTTAGGCTCTCCGAGCAAGTTTTCTGCGGTTTGCGTTATTCTATATTGTTCTACTCTTACTAAAATTTTATCTATATCACTTGAGAAGATGACGGACTATTTCATAGTCTGTGTATGCACGTGTTTCGTGCATTAATGTTGAATTGTTGCACTATGACTACCTGCGACCAGTTGCTCGAAAGTGGCACAGCGTTAACCCAGGGTTAAAATTGTAACCTACGATTTGCCTGGTTTACTGCCTAATAGAGCGTTTTGTGCTGTCATATCTAGTTCACGCAACTGGGTTTCTGAGGAATGTTTCAATAATGCTTTATTAGCACCAGATTACGTATATATGCCTAGATGAAGACATCCCACATATAACATGTTGTCTAACCCATAGCTACAATTAACCCACTGAGCCCTGGTATATTGCTAAATGTTTTACCGAATAATTTTCGTGATTTTTCTCACCTCGCTGCAAAGGTTTTTCAGCTCTTTCAAAGTCATCTTGTTGTAGATTTCATCAATCTGGCTTCGATTTGTCGGCGGGGCAAATATCTGAAAGAAATATTTAACAATTGATTCTCTGAAGTGGAGGTGAATACTTTTTCGCTAGGCACCGACACTGAAGGGAATAATAGTTTTAGTATTTGTCAAACCAGTTAATAGAGAATAAAATTAGATCTTTATTTTCTTCAAAAAAGCTAAATTTACTTCACATGTTAGGCATACACTCGTGCGCTGTCCGACGTGAATATGACTGGATATTGCTATAATTCTGATTAACCAATCAGAGCCCGCGAAAAGCACTATTCACTGGTTTGGCAAATGCTAATTTATTAATGGTGTAAGTTTTGTTTGCAGAATAGTCTCATTTTAGTCACTGGGATGTCCAATGGACCCCAATGAAATTGTTTTGTTCTTATTTGGGCTTGAAAACTAAGGTTTCTACTTCATATACACACAAGGAACAATAAAAACGAATGCATGAATGAATGATAATGCATAGTGGAAAAGAGAGACTAACAAGAAAGTGGGATTTCAAGCTGCTTTAGGTCAATAGTACGCAAGCCCATAGTGCTCACACGTTGTCGTTGACACGTTGTCGCTGACAGTTTGTTTTTGGCGGACAATTTGCCACTTTTGCCTGACAAATGTCCGATGTCCGCACCTTATTTGGAGCCTTGCACGTAGAGTTTAACGAAACGTAGTATATAAATATAACATATATACAAAACACTTTGCTGCTCTCACTGGGATCTCGGGAAGAGTGCCGTCGCAGAGAGAAAAACAGAAGCAATAAAGCCATCAAACGAAACAGAAACATGGCTGCCTTGTACACACACAGTCAGCGACAACGTGTCAGCGACAACGTGTCAGCGACAACTCGTCAGCGACAACGTGTCAGCGACAACTCGTCAGCGACAACGTGTGAGCACTATGGGTTTCCGTACAATAGTGACGAACAGGAAAACGTAAAATTAACGTGACTTCCTTCTAGTCTGGAGCTTAATTGTGTCGCTTATACTTTGATTCGTTGTCACAATTACTAAATTAAAAATAAATCACTAATAACGCTGAATACAACAAATAATTTATGTGTAGAGGCGAACAGGGAATCGTGTGACCCAACCTTTGCCAATTCTATCTCGAAGTTCAAGACTTCCTTCATTTGATTCCTTGTACTGTCCTCGTCTCTCCCCGTCAATAGAACGCTCACTCTTGTCATATACTCCAGATATGCGGCAAGATCCTGCAAGACACAAGCAAAAAAACAATGTCTTCAGTTAGGTTTGTAAGCATATTGCACGACTAAAACAGCACCGTTTCTATGGATATTTATTTGTTTATACCATAAATCTTGAGCTCTTAAAATGGCTAGGATAAAAACTTGCAACCACCTTCCTCAAACGGCAAGAGCTGTATAGGATATACGTACCGTTAACACGAAAAACGTTACTTGAACAGTTTTAACTTTAATCCGAGCCGTTTCCTTTTTAGAAGATCAGCGTTTACACGATGGAAAATAACTAAATGGGCGGGTACGGAACAGGTGCTGTGGACCTTTTCGGAACTGGATACGGATAAAACTGGATGGCACAAATCCAAAGTATCGTTTTATCCAATCCTTTCTATTTTTTGTCCGTGCCGTTCTACCTTTCTAACGTGCAAACGGGCCTTTAGAGACCGTCCATTTTTATATTGTTGGGTAGGGGAGTAAAAAGGCAAAGTCGGTGAAAATTTAATAATTCGCCCGATATAGTGTTCTAAAGGAAGTTCTAAAGTAAGAGAAATTATTCCAAGAAAATCATTTGCAGGATAATCTTCAAAATGTTTTTGTTGTTCATGTTGTTGTTGTTGTTGTTATTGTTGTTGTCCCGTCATTTCCTTGTTGTTGTTTACCTGTTTTGGGAGCGGGATGACTTCATCCCTGTCCTATCATAAAGCACCGGGATTAAAATCTCATCCCGGTGTCATGAAACGCAAAAGCGGGCGGCTAACAGGTTATATCAGACTGCCCATACACACACAGCATAACACAGTGATACAGTATTATAAATATTTTAATATTCACTTAGTTTAATTCAAAATACAAAGTTCAAAGAACTTGAACTTACTTTAGAGCTCTCATTCTTGTAATGGCTCCATGAAATACCAAGTCCATCCTGATCAACCTAAAGAGAAAGACTTTGTGAGTAGAAAGCATCAACCGAGCGCACTGCTCCCTTTGCAGTTCACTTGCGAACCTTCTGAGCTGCTAATACGTGCAAAGGTGGATAGGTAACCCCTATTTACTACCCCCCCAAGGGCGGATACGCATCCATATTTACCCCTCCCTCCAAGGGCGGTGACGTCCCTCTATTTCAATGTCTTATAAGTGTCCTCAATAAACGGCGATGTTTTGGGTGGCAACAGATCCCAGGTATGTCCTTAAAAAGTTAGCTTTTTCAGCTGTAATTCTTTGAATGTGTTTAGAAGCGGGAAGTGCACTTTATCAGCTTAGGCTAGGTGTGTCCCAATAAGATCCGAATACTAACACTCAATGAGTACCACTATGACTCGGACTGAAGTCTCGACCTTCACCAATCACCCATTCTGCACGCATGAATGAAATTCAGGGTGAGACAAACATTTAATGCAACATTTGTATGGGTTGGTGTCGCTTATCGCCCCCCCCCCTCCTCCCCAATAAAAACACACACATATGAACTGTACGGTAATTTTTCAGCAGTGCTCTTTCCTGAAGGGGCCCTGAAGAAAGCAGCGCAATAAAATAAGTTACGTCATTTCACCTTTTCTAAATATACGTTTGCGGAATCTGGTCAAGGATACACCTATAACCAATAAACTGTTTGCATCAGTTGTAATAGTATGGAAAGTTTAGTTTTAATGGCGACCTGAGTAAATGTTTTTAATTTTCGTCAGTGATTTGTGAACTTGCATTTTAGTATTAAAAAAGTGAAGTGACTTTATTTAAGTGTCAAATGTATTTAGCTCGTGTGAACTAATTGGGGACACTATAGGCCCACGGTTTATCGTCCTTATCTGAGAAGACGTGAAGGTCTAACTGTTCGCAGATGTTAGAAAAAAGGCAGCACCTTCTCCTCAGTTGTTTTAAGACCCTGATTGTTGGTCCGGCCGGGACTCGATCCACCGACCTCCCGCATGTGAGACCGATGCTCTACCAACTGAGCTAACTGGGGTGCGGTATTTTGTGATGTCCACAAAACACTTTGAAATAGTCTGCCGTAACAGGTCTTACGGAGATTAGAAGCGGAAAAAACAACTCTGGTTCCCAGCATAATTTCACTTTCCGGTTTGCTCGTGAAAAGTGTCCTCTTTTATCGAGGGGACGGGAAAAAGAAATGACCCAGTCACCCAAGGAAGCTGGAATAAATTTGTCGAAGCTTACAAATTATGTAATTCGTATTACTTTGCAGGTATTTTAGGGTTACTGACTTTGGTTTATAGAAAGAAGGTAATAAAAATGACAAATCGGTGATCTGAAATGAATAACTTTTTGTTTATTATATTGAAAGTACCTGTGACGTAATAGTGAAATAGGGCAATTGACCATGTTGATCAAAAATATCAGAAACGAATTATATTCAATGACTACAATATACAACATAAGAACAAAGATAACAAAAACTTTATACAATTTAAAATTTAAAGTATCATTTCTGGGAAACTGTCACTCAAAATATGGTTTCTATGGAAACATAATGGATGTTGATAATGCTAAAGATTTACACATTATATTGGCCGTAGATACAATTAAGGGAAATGTCGAAAGTTTTATGGTTATAGCTTTATCGGTTTTCGAGTGAACAACGGGAACTATGCCCCCCCCCCGGTACAGGCTGTTCATCAACCTCATCCTTATCGTTATCTAACTATATTATTTAAAGTCCTATTCTCACGATAAGAGGACGGACCTTAGCGTTGTGCTAAATATATCTACCAATCAGTGAGTTTGAAGTTAATTGGAATGTCGGGGATTGGTTGAGTTAGTGTTGGGTGGATAACAAAAAGGTGGTTATAAATAGATCGCGAGCTGCCTCGGACACTTAATAGAGACCTGGTTTCCATATAATCGTACGTATCGCTCCTATTTTCCAAAAACAAATGTCCAAGCGATCGAGGCGAATATATGGAAACAAACACTACCGGGACGACTGTGGACGCGGATCGCAAACGATCCGAACGATCAACTTGGATAGAAACCGGTTCTATCCGGGTGATCGGGAAGATTGCGAGAGCAATAATAATTTCATAATGAAATCCCTCTCAGGAGGTTGGGGCGATAGGGACGATCTAAAGCTATCATATATATAATACACCGTACTTTCCTCGCGCTCCAAAACAGTGGCCTCAGCCACAGAGTATAATACCATACTTGTTATGGAAGTACACTTCAAACTTCTCAGTGTTAGGCTTTGTTATCAGGTAAAGTCTACTCAAGAATGAGAGAAATATTTTGAGAATGGATAATATATTTACAGGTTAAAGCACTCTTGGACGTGCTTTGTCGGCGAATACATGAACAATTAAGTTCAATGTATAATGAACAAGGAATTTTGAGGCTTTCGCTGAGTGCAGTATGAAGACACTTTGAGTTCATTATACATTGGACGAGTTCATGTATTCCCCAACGAAGCACAAGCAAGAGTGCTTCATCATATTTAATATTCAAGTTGAGTTCGCTGCAAGATACTAAAACAAAACAACCAGACACAAAACACGCGTCTAATTGAACTCGGGAAAACCGAATTTCATTCACAAAATACTGTCAGGTACTGAACTCGGGCGAACAGAAGTGATAGCAACTAAATTTGTCAATGGGAAATAAGGCCATTCGTGTCCCCGTTTGTCTGTTACAACTATTTCCAAGTTAACGCACGACTTTTCAGTGCACTGTACTTTTTATTAGACAGTCTTCGCCGTTCTCACGAGGGAAACTATGACCACGTTGTACAAATAGACCAATCAGAATCGAAAGATTAGTACAGCGTACGAAATTTGAATATTAAGTGAGGATCAGCCTGTTTATATATTTCACCACCGCCGCCATGCTGAAAGTAGTTTTCGTCCCAAAATAATATAATACTGTCGCATCCGGGAATCACGCCAACGGTACGCAGTGAGCGATTACGCGATTACATGAAAACCATCGAAGGCGCCCGGATCGTCTCAATCGTTCCGATCGCTTCAGAACTATACAAGGACGATTGACGCGATCGCGACGTTCATATGCAAAGCAGGTTTGATCGTGAGAATGTACCTTTTTAAAACATTATCAGACGGCCATTTTCCGTCTGAGGTTTCGGTCTTATTTTTCGAAGTTTATTGTGTTCCAAACACAGTCGAGTCATCGGATATTTCACTGTACTTACCGTATGAAGATTGCCAGCATGATGAAGACTACAATACACAGAGCACAGGCGATACCCAGTAATATGTGTTCCGTTGTTGTAACTTCTGAAATGGAAGAAATATTATTTAAAGGGATGCTGCAACCATTTACAATTGAAATAAAGTATTTGAGTTCCTGCCTAGGAAGATCAGTCTTAAGTATTCCACGCTTGCAAACGAATCTCAAAAGTTACTACTCCCTGTCAGTTCTGTTAGATTGTCGTCGCCATCTTGAATGATGACGTCAATGCTTGTTCTTTTTGGACGATACTGTCGGACCGGCCAGACCGGTCAGTTCTCAAACGGAACTGGTTCTGGCCAGACTGGCCCAGCTCATGAATAAAGGCTGTTTTGCAAATACGACGTAACACGTCTCAAACAGGAGGTACATACAGAACCAGTTCTATCTTCCCGTAAAGTTAGCGTCTTCTTTGCGATTGTTTACGACGTGTTACGTCGTGTATGGAAACAAAACTAGAGCCGCTCAGTTCTTCGGTTCCGGTCGGCCAAGGCGTCGGAATTCATTCGGTAACCCTCGGCGGAAAAGTGCTCGCACGCGCCTGAACTTTTCACTTTAATACAATGGTCAGAACCAGTTTTCTCGGGCAGGCCAATTCGGGCAAATGGAAAGTGGCGTTAGTAACAGGGGAGGTGACTTTCTTTACAACCTTAGTGCCCACCCGGGCAAAAGGCGACGTTTTAGAAGAGAGCTACACAGTGGGGAGAGGCCAAAAACCATATACATAATAATAATAATACGTTTTTGGAGCATTATACAAGCTCAATGATTTTACATGATAGAAAATATCCTGCAATAAACCTATGTATAATAATAAAAACTATATTTAAAAAATTACCGTTATCACCACCGTCACACTTGTTGTTTAAAAATCCGCATCTTGGAGTGTCTTTAGGCACTACGTTCTCTTTATTCGGCCAAGTGATATTTTCAATTTGGTCAAAAACTATTTTATATTCAGATTTTGACGCGTTGTCATTTCTCTCGTGCGTAGATCCAGGCCTCAGGCTAAGGCTACCAATTCGGACAAGTACTTTGTTGACATTCTTGGAGGCACGAATCTGATAGAGTCTCAGGTCGTATAAAGCGGTACCATTGCCGTCTATATGCATGTCAAAGCCTCGAATACCTGAGAAACAGAACCAAAGGTAGTACAAAAATACATTAGCGAAACAAAGATAATGTATAAGTAAGTAACTTTATTTAAGTGCCAAATGTATCTAGCTCGTGTGAACTAATCGGGGACACTGGGCCTACGGTTTAACGTCCTTATCCGAGAAGACGTGAAGGTCTAACCATTTGCAG
>JANVCH010068455.1:0-10442 GCA_025505405.1 Epizoanthus rinbou | reverse complement strand
TCTATAAGATTAATATCAAACAACCATTGATGTTACCAAGTCTCTATGCCGGCAATAACAATTAGCAATTATGCAATACTGCGGGCATGCTTAATTGTAAAAAATATTATTTGAAAATGAAATAAACTTGAACTTGAACTTAATAACATATTTATATAACATTTGTTATGCATAGTCTTATATTGTAACACCCTAATGGTGCCAAACCGCCTAACAGAGTGCAGTGAATTCTAACAGCACAGCAACCAAGGCCAAGATCTGGCGCTAGATATACAACCAGTTATTATGAGGTTATAATTCTTAAAAGAATTCCTCCCTAATGGAAAAACGATGCGTGCTGGTACAACAGGAAGTTAAAACGCGACCATGAAAGTACAAACAGGAAGGCATTTGTCTCTTGGGGCGTGGTTCCCTCTTTGTGTTGACGTTGCTAATGGAAGGGCCGCAGGTGGCTATCAAGGTATTCTTAGCCGATGTTGATCTATAGTTGAGCTATTTCACGCCATTCATCATCATGGCCTGCTCGCCTAGCTCGACTATGAGAAGAGACGTACACAACAAAGAAGCATCATAGAGTTAATGGCCAAGATGGATGTTTGACAGAAAGGAGTTTAATATATGTTCAACTGTTCAAGGCTGCTCATGTGATAACAAAAACTTGGTTTTCGTTCGTGAACATAAAATCAGCTATTAAACAGTACTGGTTTCATTTTCATCACTGAATTAAACGAGTGAACGAGAATTCATGTAGGATCTCCTTCGAGCGAATGCTAGCCTGGAGTATATATCGTTAGTGCTTCGCACTAGCTATCCACAAACCGCATCTTCACAAACTAAGTAGGAGAAAATGGGAACTGATTAAAGTCTATGAATTCAATAGAAAGATATAAACCAACACCCGGGACTATCTACTGGAACTTCATGTAGTAATACCTGTTAGTTCAGTTACTCGATAACTACATACTCCATATAGTCGTGCGGTGACTACAGTGATGAGTTTGGATTCAGTTTAAGACTCAGCGCAGGGGTTGAAATTTCTCTCGCTCTTTTGCGATACATTGGTTATGATTTATGAGATTTACCACAATCAATATTAGTGACAGTTTTATGCCTCTTTTCTCCCGTTATATTCCTATACTTTCCAAAGTGTCTTTACGCGTTAGAACTAAGGTTCTATATATAGAATGGCTATGTTCTGATCGTTCTAGGAGTGAAGGCTTTTTAACTGCAAACCCAATGCAATGTTGTTTCAAAACTTCTCAGTGATAACCATAGAATTTTGACAGCCCAGGGGGGGGGGACGCTCATACTGAACATGACGGGGATGATTGTCGAATGTTTTCAAAGAAACCCCTAAAAGGTACTAGTATGGGTGTGGTTCGAGCTCATTAACCCCCTAAAAGGTACCGTAGAAATACACAATAAACATATAAAAATGATATATCAGTGAACATGTTATTAGGAAAAAGAAGTTGATATCGAGTTCGTTCCACTTTGACACGTTTCTGAAAAAAAAATCGTCTTGATGTAGGTATTCTGGCATATTACGTCCGGCTAAAAGATACCTTTTTGAATTGAAACACTCATTTGTATCTCTAACACTCTAAGCGGTACCGCAACCTACAATTTTAAACCCTAAAAGGTACGACGATCATCCCCGTCATGTCCACTATCAGAGTCCCCCCCAGGATTAACAGTTTTATGTACAACACGAATCAACCTGCAATTAATCCATAATGTATGTTTGTATGCGATAGGTCAGCTCGAGTCAGCGCAAGAGATTGACCCGTTATACCTATATAATAAGCTAGCACTTGCTCTTTTAGTGGATCTTAATGATTCGTACACTCCCCCAAGTACAAGAGAGACGTACTTGATATTGTGAAAAATAGCCGAAATAAAAACACAACTACCGAAATCTTTAGTCTCCAAAAACTGACAACGAGTACAAAATCTTCCACAATGTTTCGCGAAAATGGGGGGTAGCTAGTAACTCTGCGGATTATGGGTGAAGGTAGGCTGTGCGGGCTTCAAAACGATCCTGACTCAATTTCAGATCGGCGATAATTATCCACACCCTAATTCCTATTTCAGAGCTGGCCTCCCTAATCGATATTCTATCTCAGACCTAATATTCTATTTCAGACTAAAAAGGCAAAATCTGTTCCCTCTTTCAGATTAATTATAAAATAGCTATAGCCTTATAGGCTCGAATTCCATACTCCTGACACATACCCATATACTGGGAGTAGAGTCGATCAATACTCCGGTTCTTTTGAGCACGATTACCTAGAATCGTGTAGCAGTTTCTGATGCATGAGGACAAATTTTCTCATAAGCTTTGACACTGAATAATATCAGTTTCGAATTCATTTCTTAATCGAAGTTGGTCAATACTTTATCTAGTAGTAGTAGCTGATTTCTAATCCGCATTCAATCCCCGTCCCCTCCCCCTGCTGTTGTAAATTGACCTTATGTTTTATATGTACAACTATACAAATTACAAGTACTTAAACACCTTTTGGGTCGATTTTCAAGCCTCAAGTCCTGCCAAGTTTATGCCGGTCCCATCTGGGTAACGAACCGTCTATACCGAATTTCAAAGGGCGAAAACTACTGCAAATATCACGGGATGATTCAGTACAATTATAATTATATATATTTTATATATTTAACAATCTAAACTTCCAGATTTTTAAAATTCTAAGAGGGCAGGCTATATAAATATAGTAAAAAAAGGTTTTTTAAATACCTTTTGCTTGTGGAAACTTGTCAGGTGGTGTTAAAGCTCGAATGCTACCAAAATTCAGTCCTTTCTGCTGACTCAATAACGTAACTGAAATGAAAACGCAACAAGCTACGAATTAGGAGTTATAAATCGCCGTTGATTTTTATAAAAAACAGTGTGCCTTTTTTACCAGACTTTCTTGTAGTAGTACCTAGTTGCAGTACCTGTTTAAAACACGTGTCAGCCGGTCAAGGATTTGCCATTTTAATTTTACAATAATAAATATCATACTAACAGAATAACTGTAATAATTTTAAAACTATATTATTTATAAATAAAATGGAAATTGAACGGAGGCAGGGGGGGCTGTTGTATGTTCGTTTAGTTAAGCTTTTTTAAACGTCCGTAAGACTAAGAACATCAATATCTGTTTACTTAATTATTATCAAATACGATATACGATTTCGTCAGTACGGACGCAAAACATAACGTCGTCGAAAGTTTTACAAGTGAAGAAATGAAGAATTTATCCATCTTATCTTTAAAAAATCCAAAACCGAAAATAATCTACAATAGATACTGATACATAACTGCCCTTGGGGGGGGGGGCGGAGGGATCTCGGACCATTTACATATAATACAGTAGTATTGGCAGGCAGTCTACTGTCACGTGCATGTGATCTTCACGTTTTCAACCATAAATCTTGCGCATTCAGTGGCATTTTAATAGTTCCCTTTGAAACAATGTTTTGACGGGTATGGGTCGGACCGCAAACTTATTTTTAGCTAAGTTTATAATTACGAATGAATGACGTGTGACCGTGTTATCATGCATATCCATGCACTGGAAAACATGGCACACCTGATTAACTTGATCAAGCTGAAAAAGAAAACAGATATTTTCCATGTATCATTTTGTGAATTGTGGAAGGCCACAAATTGACAAAACGCTAGTCAGCAAATAAATTAGAGAAACTGGATGTTTTGCTTTGCTAGCTCTGTGTGTGACCTTGCTGTTATTGTTTCTTAAATGGAGACATTACTAGTTCTCAGCTGGTCAAGTCAGTATTGCTTGCCTTCCCTAGGCCCTCTGGCACTACCTTGAGAAATAACAATTTGTTCCGCTCAGTCACCCACCTACTTCCGCCAGCTCCGGAAGAGCTGATAAACCCCTGTAACAGCTCTGTTGGCGAGGTCAAGAAAGGGCAATCGCAGAATAGAATAAAGATTCGAGTACCCCAAAATAGATATGCTTTCCTTGTTCTTCAAGGGTTAAAGAAGCAGTAAAAACGCGTACGCGATCGTTATTCGACTTATTCCGAGGAGACTTGCAACATAAAGACAGTTTCACCATGTCATGTGTTGCTGTCACAGAGAGGCACGTGCAAGAGGACTGGTGATGTGATCGAATTAGGGTCACTGCGTGGTAGACTAGTTGGCGCCAGCACTAATTCCCGTTTTAACGGAGATGACCGCGAAAAGAGCGCCTTATGATCGTAAGGTGCGGTACAAACACAAGGAACTACGAAGCTTCCCTCGTTTCCTACACAATAGCATCCCATCCCCGGCCCCCGAGTAACCAACGGGATGTTACATGACACAGGAAAACACAGCATATTGCTCATTCAGTATACACCCTTTCCTATTCAGCCTTTAATAATTTCCTTGTAGGTAAAAGGTAGTACCATCCGCGTGTCTCGAAACTTTTGTAATCGACAAAAATAAGTACATTATAAATACCAACAGCAATCTTGAATATAAATTAAAATCTTAATTATTTCTCTTTCGCGAGTTTAACTTAAGAAAACATTGTTCACAACATATTTACAACCTTTTCCCAGACTACATCGTCAAAACAAATATTTTAAAACCAGATATCTTGAGCAGGAGAATTAGAAAATATTGAAGTTGTTTCCAGAAAATGTAAACATTCCATTTAAAAACAACCGCAGTCTGACACTGCAGAAACAAGACCAAGAAATTACACAGCTATCATTCATCCTGCTCCGTAAATAACAACGGCAACGTCTCTGATTTCGTTTCTACAAGATTCGATAAATAAAAATAGTTCTGTCAACATAGGGCAGATGATTAAAGCAGTTTTTAAACTCAACAAGAAACACTATAAAGTAATAACTGAGATTAAACGCACATCGAGTTGACTACTCTTGTGCTATGTGGTTCTCATATCTTTCCAGCCAGATGAAAGTTTTTTTTATGTTCTAGGTACCAAATCTCACTACAGCAACTATCCTGTTTTTCACTATGTTGCAATTGCACTTTAATAGTAGAAAAATAAAAATTGAGATGTTTCTGGACAGTAATTGATTGTTGAAAATTCCCATCAGCATGAGGCAGAATGTATACATAAAATACGAATTCAAAGAAGAGTTGTGAGAATTGGCAACTAGAACTTACATCGTACAGAGTCGAAACAACTACAGTTCCGGCCGAAAAAAACGTTTCTGAAATCTTCAAACGTTTGTTTTTTACAAAAAGTACTTAACCGACTTATAAAGTCAAATTTATGAAGTTTCTATCTTCATTTCAATTTATTTTACATTTGTCTTCGTTTTGTTATGTCTTGATTTCGCAATTTTTCTACAGCCTGTTGCGGGCGGATAGCAGAGGAGACATGGTAAAAGTAAAGACAACACGGCGAGGCAGCCCCATCGGGGCACACATTCGCTCATGGGGCCCGCACACGAGCAGGGGCTTTCTGCAATCCTTCCCTCGTCGTAACTGTCCTTTGTACAGTGGTAAAACAGTCCTTTTGCGCAACACATGCACGTAGCACAGTCAATTGCTTCATCGGCATCAACACCAAAACACTTTATCGGCTCCTTTTCCTTCATTTCCTTGCTCCAGCAGTTCGATTTCGAAAATTCTCCATTCATTACTTTTGTCGTAGGTCTAGTGGACGGCGTACTACTACTAGGGTTACTTTGAACAATACAATCCTTCGGTTTATAACAATCATAATTTAGTCTTTTCTCATAGCTTGGTAGTCTATTAAACCTCGATAATTTCCCAGGCGGTAAAACTCGCTGGGGAATCGCTTTTACCGATGATGGTTGTTTAGCGAGCGGAGAAAGTTCACAATATTCATCTTCTTGTTCTGTCCCAGTCGAGTTTCCACTCGTCTGTCGAGTCTGTCGAATTACTACTGGTTTTCTTCTGTTTTCTTGCGCAACTTTCCTAGCACAGTCCGCAATTCTCACGGGAGTTTTCTGGTGAATGTTGTGCCTTCTTAACTGCTTATAGACTTTTGGATCTATCAGTTTGAAATCCCTGCCATGAGAGATCACATAAGGGCAGTAGTCCTCCTCCTTTTCACTGTCCTCTTCTGTACCATTTTCTGAAGTGTCCGAGAAATACGGCGAAGGGGGCAGCATTTTCGTTCGCACAAAGTATTTTCCATCTGAAACAGGCATCGCGGTGCTCTAGCACAACTGACTTACTTGAAATGTGTCGAATTCCGTCAGCAGAATACTTGATCGGAGTAGAGTTGTGGAATGTCAACAGACCGGTAGTGTACACTGACTGAAATCTAAACACATCGTGCCGTATATATAATGATCCGGCAATGACCGGTTGCTGGACTCGCTTAGTTCGTTTGGCACTTCCGATTGCAGCTAACGAATCTCAGCTTCCTTTATCAAATCTACCAATCGTGTTGGTACAAGAAATCGTGTTTTCCGCAAAATTCCTTCTTGGCTTGAAGGTAAACCCCACAACGGATTATTTGTTTTTTTCTGTCCGAAGTTGTTCGAGGTTCAGTTCTTTTGTTGTTGGTAGAAATTTTCCTTTTAGTTCGTGCGTGTTGATTAAGTTTTTCCTGTGCTGGAAATTTTTTTAAAATTCAAAACTACGCCACTGCGTGATATTAGAAGCCACAACAGAGGCATGTAACTATATTATCTACCAGTTTGAAGATGTAAATAAACACTTAAAAACGGCCCAGCTCGCGTCCCCATACAGTACTGGCAAATGATTCTGTCGTCCTAGCTCGGCGTACCGCTGCTCTGGTAGAATATATTTAGCCTCGCACGATTGCTCATTATTGTAATTCAAGCTTTGGGATAAACTCAGCTTAGCGGAAGTGATGGTATGTGTACCCAAAGGCCTGCTTCCGGTAGCTCGAAGATGAAAGAAAACCAGCCTTTACGTCAACAGGATCTAGGAACAACCAGAGCTTGACACCATTAAAGTAATGTCCCTTTCACAAATGTGTGGTTTATCAGTGTGTAGGTAAGTCTCGGGAACAACGGCAAGCATCGATTTCTGAATCAGCTTCAGCCACAGCACTTGGGCCGCCAGGGTTTAAATTGACGAGCTTTAATTTCCCGTTGCGAAAATTTTAAATGCAAATTGTGATTAGTTCAAATAGAGAACAAAGACAGGCAACATAAAACGGAAGTTCCCTCCCCGCGCTTGACGACAACAGACAAGAGTCTTTAACACTTTGGAAGCTGTCTCGCTCTCTGATTGGCTAGAACATTTATTAGTACAAATCAACTATATCACTCTAGCTCTGGGTGTATATTATGTTTTTCATCAGAACACTGCGCGGAAACGCCACAGGCGATATCTGTCAGTTTCTTCGGATGCATCAGACTTTTTGAATTCTGAATGACAACCAAAACTCGTGTTTGCAGAAACAGCATGACCTGAGTAGAACTAAAATAAATACAAACATCGTCCATTACCCATTTTTCTGGTACTATTTTAGTATTTGAAGCTACAACTTAAGACTGTCAGATCAATTCAAATCAATTTAAGTTTCGATTTGGTCAAAAAGCTGTTTCGGCAGTCACGTAGCACCAGTGCAGTATATTTAAAAACTCGCAGTTCTGTTGTAGTAGCAGGTCGTCCCGACCATTTTCATTTTTCTCCACTGAAAAACTTAGAATCAAATAAAATCCCCAAAAGCCTCCTGAATTAAAAATTTTTCAATAGTAGTCATTTAAAAATAACTTTGGAGCCGCAAGGAATTGCAACTGTGTGAAGTTGCGGTTGAAATCATATTCCATGTACACAAACTGAAAGTGAACAAATTATGGGGAAACGGTTGGCAATCATGTCACGTGGACAGAAGAGAAGACAATTCGGCGCCTGACTGGCTCGCATTCCGGATGAGATAACCAAGTTTGCTGTGGAAACCCAAAGAAGCTAAACCATTTAAAAGTATTTTTAAGATCTAAATTAACTTCAAACTTGTTGTAGCTGCACTTTTCAGTGTTTTTACATAAAAAACAGGATGTTATAAAGAACTTATATTCTAGCAACGTGCGCCTGCATGTTGAGCAATGTTTGGTAAATGTGCGACTGCGTTCACGAATGAAAGGGAAAACTCTTATGTGCTTAAATTAGCACACGATAATTCGGATCAATTCCTAATGATATTCAAATCAGCAGCGAGAGAGCATGACCCGGAGCGTCAGGAGTGTGCTATTCCATTTCACCGCTCTATATTATATTGTTGGTGTCAATATCTGCTCACAAGCGCGCGCTTGTGGTTTTTCCCGCAAAAACCTTGCGACCACGTTCGTTCAATTTCGCGTGGTTTTCACTTTCAGCTTCTCTGGTGCCGCGTAAGACTAAGAACAATTTACGTCAGATAGAGAAACGAAAATCACTGTCCTGTAAACTAACACACCTCCCTCTCAGACACCTCTGTATTCTGCCCACAGCTGAAGTTGTGTATATACAATTACTTTTCTTTTCCATAACATTAACATAAGGGCAAAACAAAATATCGTTCATATATCACATAGATTTACATTACTATATAAAGCCGTTAATCCTTTATTTGTTTCAACGTTTTCTAAAATGATCTGATATTGGACGAAGGAATGACGTGCAACAGTCATCTGGTTCCTGACATTTGAGAGTATGTTTATTCCCTTTTTCATTTGAAGTACTTGACCTGGTTTTCCTTAGCATAAGATACTTTCACGACACTAATCTCTCGCTTCTGTCGCCGTTGAGGCGAAACCGTATACACAAATATCTGTAGATCAAAACAGTTTCACTTTTAGTACTATCTCCGTTCATTTCAGTATAGCGAGCTAGCAGCTGTAGAAAGTTCGAGAATATTCAGAAATAATCAAAAGTTTGAATTGATGAAGACAATGTAATACAATTGTTACTACCTCAGCCTCAAATACAAAGGAAATAACTCTCGGCGTCTTTTATAAAAGAAAGTAAGATATAAAAATTGTTGCCGTAATACTTTAAAAGTGCGTTTCTGTTTGACGCAGTGACAAGTAACGTTCATTGTTCATGTCGATGCACACGGAGTGTTTTCGTATTGGTTTTAGAATTGAATCGAGTCAACAAATAGAGCCAGGATTTCCTTCTTTGCGAGTTGGTTTACGTTTGGGATCACTCGCCCCATGGAAGCGGATACAGCAACAGTGAACACAATGAAAACTTTGAATGGAATCAAATTATAGAATATGAAAGAGTATAAATCCACTTCCTATTATAATGATTTCAGTGATGAGTATCAGGCCTACAAATCTCTGAATAACGCCCCCACAATACACATGATAATTAAGTTGCTAATTTTTGCACGGAAAATTAAACTGAGCTGAACAGAAGGAGAAGGAAGATTCTTTAAAGTCTTAGATATATCAGGAAAAAAACCCGGTTTTCTCTGTCAACAATACGTAAATAAGTTTCACTGCATTCTTTTCTCTCATTTTACTGACACACTCCGGTTGGGTTCGGAGCCCTGCTCAACGGAAACAGGCTAAATAAATTTAAAATTGCTTTTTAAACCAGTTATGAAATTTGTTGAGAGTCAAAGCTAAACACGGGGTTTATCAAAATTAATATTGGTGTAAAAGTTTCAAAAATATTCGTCACGTATCTTCCTGTTCAAATTTCGTGACGATCATGCATGGCATGATTTGCGCGCATATGATAACTGGCGATAACTGTTCTTTCTGGAACAGGTCTTTCAAAGAATACGTCAAGGTAATGTATCCTTTGTTTCATTAAATGATAACCAAATAAAAATTGGTCACGAACAGTTGTCATTAGAAATAAAACGAGCAATGTAGTTCGGGTATTCTTGTACAGTTGCAGAGCTACCGTTATTTGGCTACGCACGCCCCCAAACCGACCAGAATATTTAGTAAGGAACATATCTGACCATTTTGTGGGTGTATAAAGTCTAGTTATGCTCACGGCAAAGTTCTAAAGAATGGTATTCATTATTACAGCTTCCTGCCAGTTCACAATTGAGTTCACCATCCTTTGAATTTTTGAAGTGACATAACAAAAGATTAATGATACTCTTTCTAAAAGCAATCAGGAGCAAGTGTGTTTTAGTAATTACCTCAAAGGATAGGAAAGGCCCCTTTGAAAGGGAGTCAAACTGTCATTAATTACAAAATGGAAAGGAATTGAAATGAAATAAATAAAAATAAGATAAATTGAAATGAAATAAATGGAAATAAAATAAAAGGTAAATCAATAATGTGGAAATGAGATAAACATTAAATGGAAATGACTGATTATCTACGCAAATCAGTTATGTGGTGAGATAATAATAATAATAATAATAATAATAATAATAAGGATATTCGTCACGTTAATGAAATGAATTGAAATAATGGAATTGAAAATAAAATAAATTGGAATACGAAAAACAAAACAAATTGAAATTGAAATGAAATAAATGGGAAATCAGTTAAATGGAAAT